>KQ965805.1:104910-191470 GCA_001574975.1 Gonapodya prolifera JEL478
GCGACGAGGGAGAGGTAAAACTTCACACGGGACGGTAGAACTGACCTCTGTAATCCATTCTCTCCGATTGCGGCGCAGATTGTGAGATTCTGCGTAAAATCGACGAGAAAATTGTCGAGGATATTGAATCTCCTGTGGGGCCATCCCAGGGTATATTTTCACCGTCAAAATTTACTCGGGACTGCGCCACAGAGGCTCTACAGTAAAATTTACGGTAAATTTTGGCTTTGCGCAAACTCTCTATTAATCACTGATTTTGACTTTGCCTCCAACGAAGCGCTTTTTTTCACGCCGCTTTGCGAAAAAGGGAGAAAAAGGGGCATGATGTTTTATCAGACCAAAACAACCACAACCGCCAACGCAAATACCACCGTCAAAGCCCAACCCAACGGCGTCGCCCCGACAAGCGAAGCACCCTTGACGGGCGCGACTTGCGTGTTCGAGGACAGAACGGACGTCGGGCTTGCAGACGAGGTGGTTGAGGTCCTTGGAGGTGCGGATGTCACTGGAGCGGCGCTGGTTGACGTGCCGACGGGCGTCGATCCGACGCCCGGAAGGGGGGTGTTGCCGGTGTTGATGGAGATGAATTGGCCGCTGGTGGTGGGTGCGTGGAGGGGACGAAGGTGAGATGGGGTGGGTGGAGGAGAGTAGGGGGAGGACTCACTTTCCGAACTGGATGCGCGATGTAGGCAAGTCTGCAACGAACGCGGCGGCGACTTGGGGGTCCACCGTGTACCCGAAATCAATCGTCACCCCCGGTATGGTATCCTCCTTGACGAACTCAAACATGTACGAGATCTTGTACTGTGGAAAGAGGTCGAACACGTCGGCCTGGATCGTCTGCCGCCACCATCCCTGTTTGACTTGCAACCACGTCGGGGAGCCGGGCGTTTTGCCGAGGTCGTTGGGGTTCATTGCTGTACGCAATGTAACGGTGAGAACAGATGGGAGTGATGACGAAGACGAGGAGTTGGGTACTCACACATCACGCTCGTCTCAGCCAGCGCAAACGTCTTGTTCTTCCGCGCGGCGTAAAGGTCGTAGAAGTTTGGCGCAAGGATGGTGTCGTTGCTGAGCGGGTTGAATCCACGGATGGCGTTGCGGAAGATATCTGGGTACGGAAGGGCTCCATCGCTGGACGTCATGGGGGTGTGCGCAGAGCGTAGAAATGAGCAAAGAGTTGTGGTTGTGTGGTTTTGGATACATCACGTGACTTACCCGTCTGAAAAGTCGCCGTGGCAGTGGGTAGTTTCGGTAGTGTCCGTTTATGTTCAAGTCAATAGTGCGTCACGGTACGACATGACCCCGGCCGCTTTGCGTGATTCGACTTACAGTGTGAGGATCCGGTATAGTAAATGCTCATCCCCACAATATCAACCACGTCGTCACCCCTATTTCACCGTGCGTGAACTTCTCATCCTGCAATACGAGCACAAAAACAGGGACTACTTACGGGTAAAAGGGCTCGTACGGCTCGTCACCGAAATCGATTTTGCCGTTTCCGTTACTATCCAACAACGCCACTTCCGTCTGCACCAAGGCAAAACCATATGCATCAGCATCAGCATTCCGAAAATTCCACCAGTGTAATAGCGCCCCCCTCACCCACCCAATTCAAATTCGCATACCCTGGATTAGCCGCCAAGAACGCCGCCGTATTGTTCAACGGCACGTCCACTCCCCAGGGAAACGAACTCGCGACCTGCGGCGCCCACATGAGCGCCGTGGTGCCGCATGTCGGACACGCCTGGATCGCGAGCGAAACGGTACGGAAGGCCGTGCGGTACAGAGAGGGGCGCCACGCCCAGGCGGACCACCAGCCGTTCATTTCTAAGGGATGGTGCATGCAGATGAGCACATGGAGAATATCGGGTCGATCGGTGGACGCTCGGCGCTCCGCGTGGAATAAATGTGATATCGCTCCGGGAGGATACTTCTCGCTTCGCGGACAATTTGCCTCTGGCGGACAGCCTCGGTCTGCGCTACGCGCCTAGGCCTCAGAAACGGCGTCGGTCAGCGCCTGGCGTCGCTTAGGTCTCGGAGTCCTCGCTGCGCTAGGACAGCTCGTTCTTCCGTGCTTCGCACTCCAGACCTCGCTTTCTACTCACCATGCGCAAACCGCACGATCACGGGTATGCCATGCTCATTCAAGTATCGCACCATTGCGACCACATCGGGTACGGAGACGCCATCATTCAAAATCGCGCTGGACAAGGCAGCCTCCGACGAAGGCTCGAGCGTGATTGTGATGATCCCACCCTGCGGAAAGGGCTTGGTCTCGACTGTCTTGTTAATGAAAAGCTTTGCAGTGTCGTCGAGTGGGAAGGGCAGGAAGATGGAGTAGAGGTTGAGAGCGAGGGTGGAGCGGCGGGTGAGGTTGAGGGGCTGGTTGGGGGTCGGGGGTCGCGAGTCGGGTGTCGGCGGAAGGGGGGTTTGAGTGGGTGAAATGGATGTTGAGAGATGCGACGAAAGAGAACACAACAAGTGCAAAAGAGATGTGCTCACCTGGTCCCAATCCCAATCCACTGCACCCGTCAGCCAGAAAATGCAGATGCAAAAACGTGCGAGGTAAGCGTTCACTCCTAAACCCATTCCAATGCAAAAACGCACGGTGAGCGCCCAGCAGGACTTTGCTCCCATCAGCAAGTGGAAACGGAAACGGCCTCGACGTGCCCGATTGCGGCGTCTTCCACGCGATGTTCTGGGCAGACACGTGCGAGAATGACGCGACGGCGAAACACGCGACGAGGGCGGGCAGGACGCGCATCGTGGCAAAGGTGGCGAGGAGAGAGGGAAGCGAGGAGCACGCGCGCGTGGATGTGCGATGCATGTGCTTCTTGTTCTGTGTTTCTCTGACGTCGGGGGGCAATGCTGTGGCCCGCCTGGTGTTACTTTAGCCTTTGCACGGATGCAAAAAAAGTCATCCGGTTCTTGGCTCGGGTCTAATTACCGCTCAACGCCCTCTCTTGGCGTTGGGCAAGGTAGTAATAATCCATATTCTGCTGTATTTTTGAATGAAGATGGCGGTGTAGTCGGGAGAGGCGGTGTGAGATCAGTTCTGGGGGCGTGAAGAATCAAAGGAAGGCGTGAGTCATCACTTTTGTAAAGATTAGTTCGGACGGTCCTGGATTTGGGTTGAAGGGGTTTGTCTGTGTGTGTCCTGGAGGACACATTGCGCCGCAATATTACACAGTGGGAAGTATTGGTGCGAGACGACACAACAATACATTGATATATGCGAGTGGATGCGTCAACCTGTGAACACTGTTATGGCACTCATCATGTCATTTGGACGAGGCCGATCGGATCGGCTCAACCACCGACTGCCTTGTTGCACAATCAAAATCTCTCAATCCCTCACCCGCACACCACGAGTGGCGGCGTGAGATTTGAGGGGCGCGTTTGATTATGCGACTGTCACAGAACAGTTGCAGTCGCGAACAACGGTATCTACCATGTTGAACCAGCCAAGACGTCCCTCGACGGAAGTTTTGAAGTACAAAAGTAGCGTCTTTTTCTGAAGTACATAATTGGCCCCTTTTCTCAATTATATTACTTTACAAGTATCTGCGATTCCAATTCGTCCCGAGCGGGGCAGCGGCATGCTTGCAGCACAGCACATCCGGGATATGTCAAACATAAATAACGTTTGTCTCCTTCCGACTCTGCCTCCAACGCGCGTGTATTAAAACGAAATTCGAAGGAGCGGTCCGCTTGCGCCTGCCCTTATACCAAAGCGACCACGACCACCATTGCAAGCGCCAAAACCATCGTCACTTCCCAACCCAACGGCGTCGCCCCGACACCAGAAGCGCCCTTAACCGGCGCGACTTGCGAATTGGACGAAAGCGCCGCCGCCGTGGGGGTCGGGCTTGCACTTGCAGAAGCCGAAGTACTCGTGGCGGGTGCGCCGGCGCCGGCGACGTTTGGAGGTGCGGACGTCACCCCTGGCGAATCAAGGATCCCTGGCGCTGCAGTGCTGGTCGACGCCCCCCCGCCGCCATACGTCGCTGCGGGTCCACTCGAAACTGGTGCGTCGCCTGCGCCTGCGCCGGGGCTCGTCAGTGGTGTGGTGCCGGCGTTGATCGAGATAAATTGGCCGCTGGTGAGGGTAAGCGTGGTTGAGACAGTGCGGAAGTGGCGATAAGTTCTCAGGCATTGTGATAGAAGGCCAAGAGTCCGAGAGCTCACGTTCCGAGCTGGATGCGGGATGTGGGCAGGTCTGATACGAACGCGGCGGCGACGTGGGGGTCTACCGTGTACCCTATAGGTTTCCCATCACCCATGCCAATTACGGCGTCACATGGCGCATGAACAAAATCCAATCATTTAGAAGCCCGCTTCAATGCATGTAATCACTCTCCGCCTCACCGAAATCAATCGTGACGCCCGGTAAGGTGTCTTCCTTGACGAACTCAAACATGTACGAGATCCTATACTGTGGGAAGAGGTCGAACACCTCGGCCTGGATCGTCTGCCGCCACCATCCCTGTTTGACTTGAAGCCAGGTCGGGGAGCCGGGCGTTTTCCCGAGGTCGTTGGGGTTCATTGCTGCCAGCAGAACCGTATGCGCAAGAAGCACTTGATGAGAAAAGGTGTGTCCGATGGTAGCGTGGTTGGGGGTTACCTACACATCACACTAGTTTCTGCCAGCGCAAACGTCTTGTTCCTTTGCGCGGCATAGATGTCGTAGAAGTTTGGTGCGACGATGGTGTCGTTGCTCAGTGGGTTGAATCCGCGGATGGAATTGCGGAATATTTCGGGGTAGGGGAGGGCGCCTTCGCTGGAGGTCGGAGGAGATGGGGGTCGCGCGGTTGTGGAAAAGGATGAGAGTTTTTTGATCCAATACTCGACTTACCCGACTGAAAGTTTCGGAAGCAGGAGGGAGTCCCCGTCAATATTCAAGTCAGTACCACGTAACGACTTGCTTGGTTGATTGATCGACTTACAGTATGCCGATCCGGTGTAGTAAATGCTCATCCCCACGATATCGACCACGTCGTCTCCCCTGTTGCACCGAATGTGAGATTCTCGTCCTGCATGAACAATGAACCCAGGCCATTTCACTCACGGGTAAAATGGCTCATACGGCTCGTCCCCGAAATCAATCTTTCCGTTCCCATTGCTATCCAACAAGGCCACTTCAGTCTGAGATGCACACAAACCCGTTCATCAGCGCCTGGCGGACCCCTCCACCAATGGAAGACCCCACCCACCCAATTCAAATTCTTGTACCCCGGGTTGGCCACAAGGAAGGCCTCCGTATCGTTGAGGGGCACGTCGACGCCCCAGGGAAACGAGCTCGCGACTTGCGGCGCCCACATCGTGGCTGTAGTGTTGCATGTTGGACACGCTTGGATGGCGAGCGCGACGGTGCGGAAGGCCGTGCGGTATAGGGAGGGACGCCATGCCCAGGTGGACCACCAGCCGTTCATTTCTGGGTTTGAGGGGTCGGGTGCATGATAAGCGAGAGCATTTGGACTCCTCGGTCGACAGTGCTTCGTAGAGTGGAGCAGACCCTCTTTGCGAGTAAATCAAAAGATTGATACTTCGCCTCTGGTGGACTGCGCCGTCAGTGTTTCCCGCAAGTTGGCCTTGTCCTCACTTCGTTATGAGTATTCCGCTTAGAACTCGTCCTTGCCTCCGACAGACTCCCCGACAGACTCCTGGTCAGTGCTTTGCACCAAGAACTCGTGCTCGCGACGACGTTTGCCCTCGCGACTACGGTCACCCGCCTCCATCAGACATCACTCGCTTCCAACTCACCGTGTGCAAACCGTACAATCACGGGCACCCCATGCTCATTCAGGTACCGCACCATGGCGACAACATCCGGCACAGACACACCATCATTCAACACGACACTCGTAATCGCAGCCTCTGACGAGGGCTCGAGTGTGATGGTGATGATGCCGCCCTGGGGAAACGGTTTGGTTTCGACGGTCTTGTTGATGAAGAGCTTGGCAGTGTCATCGAGGGGGAAGGGAAGGAAGATTGAGTAGAGGTTGAGGGCGAGGGTGGAGCGGCGAGTGAGGTTGATGGGCTGTTTGGGGTCGACGCGAGTCGGGTTCCGGGTGCATTGCACAAGGGACTGTGAGTTTTCCTTCAAGACAAGGTGGGCAAATGCCAAAAAGTATCCTTACCTGGTCCCAATCCCAATCCACTGTACCGTCAGACGGAGATCAGACAAATACCAGCCAGGTAAGCTGCATCGAGTCCCTGAGCCCTGCCCCCCCTTGCACACGCACAATGAGCGCCCAACAGGACTTTGCTCCCATCAGCAAGTGAAAACGGAAATGGTCTTGAGGTGCCCGATGGCTGTGGTGTCTTCCACGCGATGGTCTGTGCTCGGATTCTGGAGGCCAATGAGGCGACCACGAGACAACCGAGGAGGGCACGGAGGATGCGCATGGTGGCAAAGATGGCGAGCAGGAAGGTGAGGGAAGCGAAGGCGAGCACGGATGTGTGATACTATTCGATACACAATATATCTTCAGCCACATCGGCAGCGAGGCGAGGCTGTGGCCCGGTATTCCAACGTGCAACGTGCGCATACCTCCACGAATCGCTTCCTACCACTAGTCCTCGTGGGCATGTCCGCGGCTTTTGTTTCCCCAGGACCTCGAACGCGGCCTTGATGACTGTTCATGGGATTGGTCCACGTGCAGTTGTCGCCCTTTCCTGGGGAACATTTTCCAAAAATTCCTCCTCTACCACCGGTACCTACCCAACTCTGGCAAATTGGGGCAGTGTCCATACGCGGACTTGTACACCATTTAGTTAAGCACACGATCTTCAACTCTCGGCTCACATTTCGCAACGACACCCACTAGTAAACCGAAGCCCTTTCATGCGTTGAGTTTACCAATTATGCACTGTACATCTTTCATATAAACCCAATACGGGGCAGAAAAGGACTTTGTTAACTTTTATATAACGACCTCAGCAAACGCGAACAAACTTGCATTCCAAATTCCCCGCGTCTTGTCCGACTTCCCTCGTGTACCTATCGTTTTTCTCCGCTCGAACATAGGTGTCTTCAGCCTCTTCAGGCTCTACACGTCCAGTCCTATTCGCGCTTCGATCAAGTCGGACTCCGTAACCAAAACCCTATTCGCATTCAATTTGCAATCCCGTCCCGCCATTCCGACGGAGACCGAAAGAGAGGAACCCCTGGCTACTGGACGCTCTGGGAGGTGAAAGAGTCCGACGTCCGGCTTTCGGAGGAAACGCTGGGCGGTGGTGGCTTCGGGACTGTTGTGCGTGGACTCTGGCAGGGCCAAATTGATGTCACTGTCAAACGGTGCGATTCGTGGAAGGGTACAGCGAGAAGGTGAGCTCGACCTGTCGCGATTTTGAGACAATCGACACCTTTAAAAGCCGGCATGAACAGGAATTCAACAGCGAGGCACGAATCTGGTACAACATGTCCTCACCCAGAGTTCTGCCTCTCTTCGGAATCGTCACAAGGTATCTGAGTGGCGGTTCCTTTCCCCAATCATGGAGACTGGTGACGCGAAAACCTACCTTCGACAATTCCCGCCCGGCCCTCAGCGAAATGAGAAGACGCTCAGTTTTGTGCGTACCGACTGGTTGCATATATAGTGGCGCCGCTCGAATGAAAGTCTTACGGTCCTACAGCTACGCGACATCGCCGAGGGAATGGAATACCTGCACGGTCGCAAGGTTGTTCACGCGGACCTCAAACCGGAGCAAGTCCTTGTGAACAAGCACGGTCGTGGCGTCGTGACGGTCTTTGGTTTCTCCAAGTTGGATCGCGGAAATGCGTTGATGAGAGCCGTTTTTTGAAATCAGTGATCTTTTGCTGCCATGATGCAGAAACTTGTCGTGTTGCAGCTAAGCCAAGTCCCACTGTCTACGAATGATACGCCAACACGTCTGCCCACACTTCTCTCTGGGCAGTCTGATTTCACAGTAACTGGTGCGCGGATGGGTACTCCGATGTACATGTCGCCGGAGGGGAGGGCACAACCAAGAAGGACGATGTGTACGCTTTTGACATCACCATCTTTGCGGTGAGCTTGCCTCGAAGTCGTAAATAGAATTATGCAGCAAGCTCAACCGAGACTTCGTCATCGCAGTTATGGATGCTTGACGAGCTTCTGTTCCCAAAGTTAAATGCAAGGATGAGTCTGGACGAACAGAGTGCTTTCTGGGACCAAATCTGCGATGGGATACTGAGGCCCCTTCGCGAGACTGACCCCACGCCGGAAGGTATGCCGCCGTGGCTGCGGAGTCTCATGGAGCTAAGTTGGCACCAGGAACCAAGCCAACGACCCGAATTTTCGGAGATAAGAGAGTTACTGGCAGCGAAAGCGTGAGTGAAGTCCATCGAGCTCTTGCATTCGAACTTTCGTATACTGAAACTGTCGCCCTCACCAGCCTGAACCCAACTCACCTACATCACTACCCGAGTTCGTCATCGACCCCAACTTAGACGCTGTAGCCACTACAAACCTCGCCAAGGAGGCAGCTGACGCTCGGGATCTCGACAAAGCATCAAAGCTGTTCAAGAGAGCCGCCGAAATGGGTCACGCAGAAGCACACGCTCAAGCCGTCCATATACCACCCCGCTAGCCTGATTTGTGCGTCGACGTTCCCTTGTGCTGCGGCCTTCTCGTACCACTCCGCAGCACGCTGGAGAGATCTTTCGAGGACGCCGAGACCATTGCAGTAGTACCACGCGAGTCGCCTTCGAGGCTCGTCCGCCTCAAACATTTTCAGATAGTGACGTACGCTGCCGTTCTCCATTATTGGGGAGACAAATGCGAGCATGTTTGCCATTCGCACAATACCGTACAGGTGCAGCACGTGCGGGGAGGTCAAGTTGTACCATAATGTTGCTTCATCCTCGAAAGACTGATCACCCGAAAACGAGGAGCAATTTAGACGGTAACCATGACGTTAAACAAGGACTGATGCCATTAATTGAGCGATAGAGATAAGCACCTTTCGATTGTACTCTTTGCTGATCTTGGCCATCTTCACCGCAACAGGAACTCCGAGCCATGTTCCCCGAAAAACTGAGCCGTAGCCACCTTCCCCAATCACGTCGTCGATGGAGCATGCTAAATCTGACTCCTTCATTTCCCAGGATTGGGGAATTTTGGAGAGCTCCGGTATCTCCGGCGATGTTGGTGACTTTGTTGGAGCCGCTGTAGCCGATCCTGGGGAGGGATCACTTGAAGACGGCAGTGGGACTGCCGCAGATCGCCAATCATCCTCCAGGGGTGCATCTCTGTCGCCTGAAGAGCTTTGAAGCGATACCCCGGTGCTCCTAGCGGTCTCCAAGCCACCCGAGTCGGCATCTCCACATCCACCGTCTTCACGTATTTGCACAACAGATTCATTCCCGCCTTCCCGCGCGATCGCCACACTCTGGACAGAGCTCGAATTCATCGGCTTCTCAGTGGCTGTCAGGCGAACCGTCACGCGTGCCGTCCTCCATGCACCTGGGAACGCGGCAGCATCGATATCGACCTCCGATTGGGAATCGATCGGGGGAGCTGCCTCGTCCTGCTCTGGTGTTTGCAGAGTCGGTCCGATCGCTTTGAAAAAATCGATGAAGGAGAGCATCAGCGGCGGGTTGTGATCACGGGCAACTCTGGTGAATATTCAGGGCGCGGCTCTCACCATTCGGCACAGTAATTGTCCGTGGTAACCACTTTTCCTCCAAGGAAAGTCGCGGTATTATGTGAAAGAAGATACAGGATACATCTTTCCTTGAAAGTAAGTTTGATGGCCATGCTATCAACGAATCACACCCCATCCACACCACCACCCCTCTCCACCACCACGCCTCTCGACCCGACCTTCCTTCCCGCCTTTGGCGCATTCGACGCTTTCAAGGGGCGGTACATGTCCGGCACGGGGATTGTCCCTGCGGGTATTACGCCAGGTGGTGGGGCCGGTTTGCACCCAGAGCCGGAGTGGGGGTGCGAGGAGGACGGGGAAGGTGAGTGGCATGAGTGTGCCAGCTTGTGAATCAATATGTCCCGGTACTGCGTCGCGTAGGGGGGAGGTGCGGGACGGGCGCTGGCTCCTGCTCTCGCTTCACTTTCTGGTCTTGCTCCGGTGCCGCTTCGGGGTTTACTCCTGCACCCGCAAGCTTCTTCCTCTCCATCTGCTCCTCCCTTGCCCTCTTCCGCTCCCACACGAGTCTCTCCGCCGCCGCCACGTTCTTCCCGTCCAGCGAGGCCAGTTTCGGCCCCGAGGTGAGTACGACGCGAGCGCGGTATGCGCGCGAGGGTGTGTATGTTTGGAGAGGGGTGGAGAGGAGGCGGAGGTTTGTGAGAGAAAAGAGGCGTGAGAGGAGGGTGGTGAGTATCTGGGAAGGGGTGTGTGAGTGGGGCGTGGAGAGATGATGTGATGCCGAGGGCGAGCAGTGGGAGTATTGGGTGTGCCTTTTCAGAACGGAGATATTCCTGACCCAGCTTCCTGTAACAGAGCTCCCAGACACGAGCAGTAGCGCCAGCACCAACTACGCGCAATGGCGATACAACGCCGTCGCTTGATTCCTCGTCGTTATGTCGCTATTTCCAGCAACCCCAGGTTCACTCTTTTGCATTAACTCCCACGACGCGTCTCCAACCACGCCTCTTCTATCCACGTGATCCTGAAACAAGAACGGAGACGGAACGAATCTTTCAGTCCACAATGCTTGTGTTTGAAAGGTCCAAAGTCTTGAGCTCGGTAAGGTGGGTGAATACGTCCATGTTTGCGATCGCGTTGCCGGCGAGAGAGAGGTCTGCCAGCGTGCGCTGATTTGGTACGGTCATCCCAAAATATAAGTAGAGTACGTGCGCCCGGATATGTGATGAGTTTCATCACGTCCAAATAATTGACCGAAGGGCCCGCCGAACAGAAAAGACACTCGCCGCCATTCCTCTAAACGACACCTCCTCCAACTCCACGCTCTCCACCCCCTGTTGCCTCTCCACCCTCAGCGTCTCCATCTCTGTAAACTCATGCAGCCCCTCGACCCTCGCGATCCTGTTTCCGCTCACATCGAGACATCTCAGAGGGAGCGTGGTTGTGAGGAGGTTGTCTTGGATGTGGAGGTGTGTCAGGTACCGCAGGTGGTGCAGGTGGGAGAGCGTGGACGAGGGGAGAGTCTTGGCGTAAATGTGGAGCGCGTCGAGGGTGGGGCAGAGCGCGAGTGTGTCTGACTGGTGGGCGGGGTAGGAAGACGGAGTGATTGATAACTGTAATGAAGGTACCATCTTCAGCTCGAAGAGTGATCCGACGTACCAACTCGTCCAGCCCGAATCCGCCTAGATTGACCTGCGACATGCGACTCAGAAACTTTTCCGCGCTCTCGCTGCCCGCTCTCCGCCCTTGCGCGCCCCGCTCAAGAATCGACGTGGTCGGCTTCATCACTGCTGCTGTCTGACCGAGGTTAGAAATTTAGCCACGCTGTTTGGAAAAGTGCAGCTAAGACTGCTTTCAGCTGAAAAATAGCGTAGTTTGGATGAAACTGACTTTCTCCATCTCATACTAAGTTCGTGCGGAACTTTTGTAGGAAACTTCACAATCAATCTTGTCATTTAACTTTGATGTTCCCTCATCCAACTTTGATGTTCCCTCCGTTTCTCAAGCTGGTAACAACCTCGCTGATATTAGACGTGTCCCTTCTTTACACTCCGTACTTCCACGCCACCACAGATGATGAACTGTACTGCTTTCCACGTCCCGACGCGTCCACGACAACGCCCTTCCCTCCATCTCGCAACGAATCCGCGATTTCCTGCACGAACCACCAACCGTGCTGGGTCCACGGACAAGCAGGGTTCTCTGGTCTCAAACATATCTTTTTGGAGGGAATGGCGTCCACGAGGCGAGTCCATGCCAATTGATCCGATGGAGATGAAACATATCGTGCGCATGTCGACGACGGTATCAAAACATCGGCACAATACAAGTGGAAAATATCTAGCGAGATGGCGACGCATCTTATCGTCAGGATCCCTTGACGTCCAACTTTCGGGAAAACCTCCGAACACAACGGGACATATCGATTGATTGTCTCCAAATGGGTGTCCGAGGGCAAAATATGTCAAAGAATTGTGACGGGTAACATGAGCAACAGTGTCCAGTTATCGAATGTAGGGTGAATTCCAAGCACCAAATGATTCTTGATATGTGCAGATTTGCCTGACGTCTTCAACATCTCGAGATTTCTCATCAAAAGCGAGTCCGGAGCCTCCAATGACCCCTGAAGCTCCACTTGCAGAGAGTCCACCTGAGTAGAGACGTCCCACAAAAATGCAAAACTACAGCACCCAGTATTTCAGCTGATCTCTCACGCTTGACTGGACTATCGCGGGCTTCAGCGGCACTTTTCCGCGCCAATGGCCGCAGCTGTAATTTTCAAATTATTATTGCATTATGATTTAATCACAGCATCCATGGAGAGATTGCAATGGAAAAGAGCCACAAATGCACTGCGGTACAAAAATGGTCAGTTACCAACATGCCCTCAAACACACCTAAAGTCGATTCCTGGCAATTGACCAATGGTTGACACCAGATGGGTTATGCATATTCCGCAGTGTATCCAAATAATATCTTAAGACAATGTTTAGGAGATCTTACCTCTACTTTACTTTATTCCGAGCTCTATAATTCATGAACCACATCAGACGAGTTCCACACTACACTTTCCAACCACCATCACGCACCACACTGCGTTCCTCCGTGAGCCAGTCCCGCACTTGCAGCACCTGCTCCGGTGAGAGACCGACGAGCTCCTCAAAGTATTTCTTGCGGAATTGGAGGAAGTCCGGTTCGAATGTCTCCAACGGGTCGGGAGGCGCCTCGGCTGATGGGGCTGAGTGACGACCGAGAAGCGAGCGCCTGAGACGGGTGAAGGCGAGGTGCATTCCTTTGGGGCTGCGTTCAGGGTTGTGTAAACTATGGGATGAGACGCCGCCTTTGCTATTGAAGGAAATCAACTTACTCTGTGCTATTCAGATTCGACACTTGCTCCGGAGTCAAGTTATGTTCCTTTGCCGCACGTTGTAGGTCTTCTTCGCTCACTAATGGCGCACGTGCGGGACCTCGCGAGATTCACCAACTTCGCAAGATTGTAAAAGTGCTCCTCAACACTCACGCTTCCGAATATCCTGACTCGCGCCATAATCCCTTGCGACCAAATCCACATCCACGCCCGCCGCCCAAGCCAAAAAGACCGCGGCGGTCATTCCCGCCCGATCCTTGCCCGCAGTGCAGTGCAGGACGAAGGGCGTTCCGTCTTTCAGGATGTGGTCGCACATGGCCCGTACGGCAGATACTATTTTGAGTGCTACTTGGGAGTACACGTAGCCGAATCCTTCGGTGCCGGAGGAGTATAGGGAGAACCTGCAAAGGTGTTTTGGAGCGACATGTCCTCGTAGATTCAAGGACTGTAACTTGGAATCAAGCTCACCTCATACCCATCGCCATCGGGCTATAGTCGTCGTCCAAATACGCTGGGGCGTACACCCGCTTGATGCCGTGCTTTCTAAAGAGGTCCTCGCCCGTGCCGTACTTGGCGCACTCACCCACCGACCTCAGGTCAAACACGGTGCGAATGTCGTGTTGCAGCATAGTTTGGACGCCGGTTTCTGTGATGCCGCCCGGACTTTCGATACCCAATACGAGCCGTCGGACCTTTGGAAGCAAAACGATGACAACAAAAAAGATACTCACTGCCCCGACCGCCACAGCCGTCCCACTCTCGTCACACGCCCTTCACGAGTGGGGTACCCACAGATGTGCCTAAAGTTCTGGACGCCCTCCACGTCGAGTACACGACCGGGTCCGTATTGTGTCCACCAGGCTCTCATTGTGTGTTCGTTTTCCAGAAGCCAGTCGGAAAGCTCTTTTGGTGTGGAAGTGGTGGGAAACGCGTGGTAGAAAAGTGGTGTAGAGGGGACTGTAAGGAGGTGTTAGAGATGTCGAACAACGCTCCTCTAAGTGACCAGTTGAATAATACTCACAAACATTGGGCGACGTGGACCCAATAGTGGCAAGGAATCGTACTGAGACTTCTGGATGCTCCTTGACGATTTTCCCTACCAGGCTGGCGACTAAGGTGATGAAGTAATCCGTCATTTTCGATTCTTTTGTGCACCTGTAGGTCCACCAATTCGAACCTCCACCAATGGCGATGATTCCTTGAACTTCCCAGCCTTTTGACCGCAAAAAGAGGATGGTCCCAAGAAGATCCTCCTGCATCGTTGACAGACATAGTCAGGGTTATATTGAAACTGGGCCAAATGAACATACGAACCGACTGCACGCTCTCAAGGGTGTACACAGAGTAGGGCAAAGCATCCGCGATATTGCCGACAGCTCTTTTCAACCCCGAATCCCCCACGATGGCGAGAACCAGCTTGCGAAAGTTGCTGTGATCGCTCGAGAATCGCTTCAACCACAGGTTGCCAGTCCTTTCCACTCCTGAAGAGATGGTTACCGTAAGAGCGTTGGGAGATGCGTACGATGGGACGTGCTCCGACGGGTTCCAGACAGGCGGCTATGAAAATGTCGGAATCGGAGTCACATCACAGGAGGGAGAAGATGGTGAGTTTCAGGTCCAGGTTCGCACAGCGAGCAGCAGCTTTCTTACAGCATCATCACCGGGGATTTCCCAAACCATTTGTTGGGTTGGAAGCTGAAGGTATGTTTGATTCCGGATGGTCGTTGCCGATCCCTCGTGCGTTCAACAGGGCCGACAGCTCACCGGCATCCGCCTCAAGCGTCACGGTGTATATTAACACTGTCTCGCATGTTCATTATTACGACTGGGATGTCCTTTTAGCTGGCCCTGCAAAAAGTGTTCCCACGTTTGTAACTGATGGAAGATGTATTGCGTAAGTGGTTACAGCTATAAATAGACTAGAGATGTATGCTAGAGACACGAATCTTGAAAAGAAGTGAAGAACGAAACGAACGTACCGAAGACGAAAGCGATCCCACCTCGCCCAGAACGGAGTCCGTTTTCAATTTGGTAGCACCGTCCGGTTCCGACCCCACCGAGACGACCACGAACGTTACGACAGCGACTCACCTGAGCTATTAATCCAGACGACGCACCGCCGCCGCAGAATCCTGACCCCATGTCGATGTTGGCATCCGCCATGGCCCAACTCAACCAAACCGTCCAGCAACAGCACCAACTCTTCCAGCTCCTGTTAGAAAACCAGCAGGCACCAGCAGTACCGTCGAATTCACAGTCGACACTCAACGCCCAGCTCCACATGTTTCATGGACGCTCTGGTGAAAGCGTCTCGACGTGGTTGTTCCAGATCGAAGAGGTCTTCCGCGCCAAGAACATCCCGGAATCGAAACGCGTTCCTTTCGCTGCCAGTTCCTTGCGTGATGCCGCCCTGCAATGGTAGCAGAACGTGGTCGCAGAATCCTCTCCTCACCTTTCAGCAGCTCCACGACGCCATAACATTAGCATTCCAGTCTCCGAACTTCCAGCATGTCCTCCGTGGTCAGCTCCGTGAGCTGAAACAGACCGCCACCATGCCCGACTACGTTTACGCGTTCCGCACCATCATCGGTCAATCCAGAACATGAACGAACTCGACCAGGTCACCCTATTCGTTGAAGGACTCCGTGGACGAACGAAGCAGGAAGTCCACTACCTTTCGCCCGAAGCCCTGGAAGAAGCGATTTCAGCAGCCATCAAGTTCGACGCAGCAATGTCTGGAGTCAACTCACCATTCCGAAGACCCAACCCCTTCCAGTCAGCAATCCCGTCGTCATCCTCGTTTGGTTATCACCCTAGCGACACACTCAGTACCGGAACTCCCATGGAGATCGACAGTGTCTTCCTCACCGAAGCCCAGAAGCTCGAATACCGCCAGAAGGGACTCTGCTTCCGATGCAGCAAACGTGGCCACCTCAGTCGCGACTGCCCCAACAAGCGATCGGGAAACGGCAAGACTTGTAGAGGACCTGCGCTCTGCAGGTCGTGATATGGAACATCCCCGAAACGGACAGAAGAACGCGACATTTGGACACTCAACGACACCGCCGACAACACAGAGATCCACCGAACGACACCTCGAAACCTTCGCGATCGACGTAGCTCCTGGTACTCCCGAGATGGATCGCCACTATGCTCCGATTCCCCCCGAAACCCTAGAAACCCCAGACACCGAACCGAATCCACAGAACGACTTGGACGACGATGATGGCCTTGCTTGGCTTGGCCAGATTTCGATTGACGACGACGAGCCGACGAACGATGGAACGAAGAACAAATCGAATGGAAGTTTGAAACACCTAAACTGAACACACCGACACCCGAACGACACGACTTACCCTTGAACGATACGCCCGACGACACTCTTTTGGAAATTTGCTACACTGGCACAATCGACACCGAACCCGCACTTGTTACTTTGGACCCGAACTCAGATGATAACCTCATCTCGAGCGCATTCGTTGAATTGAACCCGGACATCAAACAACCGAACGACCTACTACGTTACAGTGACTCTTAAGATGAATGACTACGACGAGTACTTGAAGTTCCTTGTTGTCTCATGGGATCTGCCTTTGGACATCATCCATCGCAAGAATTGGCACTACCCACCATCTTCTACGATGTTTGCCTCTTCCGCCATCCAACTATCAATTTCTCTTCCTCCCGTGCTCCCCGTTTGCAATCGGATCGCATGGACTTTTTCGTCGTCCCGGGGTCGATCTTCACATACTCGGGCGGGCTTCACCCCGTTTTTGACCCAGATGAACCGACTTGGAACTTCGAGGTGGACATGGCGAAGGACACGATCGCGAGAGCGAGAGGCATCAAGGACATAATTGTGTTTGGTGAAGTTTACCTGAACGTAATGTTTTGATCGCCACCATAATTTTCGATTCAGGGTTCCGCCATCCAATTTCGAAATGGAAGGTCGAGCGTCGACTCTTAAACGACGCTCTGTGTTGGCTCTTACCTATCACCGTCCTTGGAATGCGGTGCGTGCCCGACCCTGTTCTTCTTATGAACATCATAACTGACTGATCAAGACTTTGCGACCAAAACCAGTTTGAACTTACTAACCCATTCACTGTTCTTTGCGGGAGCAGCCTTGTCGCTAGCATCCCACTAATATGACCAAGTCTATGGCAACGTCCTGCTGAACGAGAACAAGGCATTCGTCCTCAAGGCCGTGACGGAACTCTACCGTGGACAAGAATGTGACTGCCGTTGATAAGTACTGGTCTCCGAATTATATTCAACTCAACCCGTGAGCATCCCCCGCAGCTACGTTTAATCGAGCCTTTCTAAGCCACTCTTTGTTTTATTAGCGGTTTCCCCAATGGTCTTGCACCTTTGAAGAACCTCACCGCTATCTTTGGGAAGTTCTCATACGAGACTGGATTCGTCGTTTCATCTGGTCCCATCTTTGCCATTCGTTCTCGCCTCACTCCTGCAAATGGAAACGCCACGGTTTGGCTCCGGCACTGCGGCGCTCAGGCCCTTCATTGAGTTCCTCGCTTCCAACTCCAACGGTGCTGTTTTATACGAGACCGCATTCTCTCTCGCTCCAAATGTGACATCGCCTTTTTGCACTCGCGCAGCACTGGAGTTGGTATTGTCGTCGACACGTTCCGCTTCAGGGAAGGTCGATTTGTCGAGCACTGGGACATAGTTCAGACTGAAGTGCCCAAGAACCCAACCACAAGTGGAAATGCCATGTTTGATCCAGAGGAATTCTCGCTCCAGTTTGCTTACTAACCGCAGCATTTCATTACTTAATACCCATAAGAGTTCTTTTTTATATATGAAGCACGAGCAAGTAATGCATAAAGATCACTCCAGACTTCGCGAATTGCTATGGTTGCATCGAGCCGAACGTATGTATTCGAGCCGAAATATCCACGGCCTGTATTGTGTTGTTTTCTTACTTTTATCACGGTACTCCCACTGATCAGCGCAAATACGGGGTAAGAAATACTTACAGCTTTGTAGTTACAAGTCTCTCTATGTATTTTGAAACAAGAACGAATGGGAGTCTCGTCAAGTGTCGCGGTGGGGAATTGTAGGTCGATGGTGGAACAGCCGTGCCACTTCTATTCATTTACTTCAAGGAATCCAATTCAAAGTTTCCCATGTCCACACACGCGGAGGCAACAGACCCTCCACCGGTCCACGCCCGCTTTTTTCATGCCACTGACGTGCCCAAACGAGACGAATCGCACTTCCGCTTCCAGTCGGGGATGCAAGATGGACACGACCTGATTCGGCCGGGGCCAGCGAGGTGGAAACCGTTCAGCGTGGAGGAGTCGGAGAGGATTGAGGCTATGTGGAGGGAAGCAAGAGTGGTACGTTTGTGTGCTACATGAGGGAAGAAGAAGACCCGTTTGAGGCCTGAAGTGCGGAGTAATGTGATGCAGACCTCTCAACCTCGCTGCGATGGAGAGCCGTTCAAGGTCCAAGTCGGTCAAGACCTTCTGTTTGAAGTTGACGTTACTGCCATGGAGCTGTCTTCCATCTACTGGTTAGTTTTCCTTCTCAAGACTCGCGTCACATGACGTCACCATGATCAATAGGAAAGGTCCTGTCTACGAGGTTCGCCGAGCTATCTGGTTTTTTTCGTCAGCGGAGGGGTTCTCTCCTTGCGACGCCGTGCTGACGGAGCAGATTGAGCGAGGGTATTTGGACATGAGGGGTTGGGTCGATGTGAGGCAGAGCGACGGCACGACGGAGAAAAAGACAGGCCCTTTGGACTTCCAACCGAATGGGACTAAGCAAATAGAGTCAGGTCTGACTATACATCCTCCTACATCACCCGCCATTCTGTCTACGGAGATACCTCCAACACCATTCACATTCTTCAGCTCAAGTACGTCCTACTTCCAACCACCACCCCGCGCACCCACACTCCCCAAAATCTCCCAAACACTCCTCCACGCCGAATCCCTTGCCGGAATCTCCACCCCGACCGCCCTGTACGAGGACCGTGAGCCGGGGGACCCACAAGCGCGGCGACTCAACTCGATCGCGGACCGGATTTGGGAGAAGAAAGTGGACCTCGAAGGCCCGTATAAGGGGCAGTATGTTGTGTTTCCGGGTGGGGTGGATGGATGGTGGTTTTCGGAGGGGGTGAGTTGAGCGTTGTTTGGGGTCACCGGCGGTTGGAGTGAAGAAGGGGTTTGACGAATACAGATAACTTCGAGTTTGGTGTCGGGGTTGTATCTTCGGCTGACAAATGGGGCGAATCTCGGTGGGACGAAGTTGGTCAAGGGATTTGATAATCTTCCTGGTGAGTGATCACGTCCGTGTTTAACAACCATTTGGGACATGCCTTACGAAGCATACCCCAGATGACTCCCAAGCCAAGACAGTGTCCGAGCCGGAAAACGCACCAAAGCACGTCCCTGCCAATGTACCGCAACGCTCGGAGGAATCAGAAGACAACCGCCACCTCATCCTTGTCGTCCACGGCATTGGCGCCAAACTCGCCGAGCAGTTTGAGAACTCCACGTTCCTGGGCCAAGTCGATCGGCTACGGTACAATATCAAGAGTCAGCTCGGCAACCGGTCGGACGCTGTGGTTGTGATTCCGGTTCAGTGGCGGCAGGTGCTTGAGGATCGTGAAGAACCCTCGACAAACACCCACCCCACCATTCCAACGACCCTTCTTCAAGAGATCACTCTTCCCTCCATCCCCTCAGTAAAGGCCGTCGGGGCAACCCTCGCAGTCGACGTGCTCGTCTACATGACCCCGCGCTATCGTGCTGCGATTTTGGAAGGTCTCGCCACGGAGCTCAACTTCGTCGTTGGGGAGTGGAAGAAACGGAATCCGAAGTGGAGGGGCGGGCTGAGTCTGGTGGGGCATTCGTTGGGGAGCTGTTTGGTGTGGGATGTGTTGGAACGTGGCGGCGTTGTCGTGGAGGGCGGTGCGGAAGGGAAGGAAGCGACAACGGTCGAGCGGAATCCGAGCCTTGCGGAAGACGACGCACCTGGAGGGGGAGCACAGCCGAAGGAAAACGCGATTGGAGGCTTGTCGACAGCCGTTTTCACACTTCTCACGTTCACAGTCGAAAATTTCTTTGGTGAGTGGAGAGATCTAATCACAGATACTTTGTTTGATGACGACTTGTTCACATGCTGCCGCTGTGATCGTGCAGCGATTGGATCACCATTACCCTTGTTTCTAGTTCTTCATCGTCACCCAGCGACCCTAGAGGCTTCTGACTTTCCCCCTTGTGGAGCTTTTTACAAGTAAGCTTTGTGCCGCACCCCGCATGGTGGTTCGAAGCCCCAAGATGTGACATTATTGTTATGTCCAGCGTCTTCGATCCATTCGACCCCATCGCTCATCGCATCGAACCTCTTGTCAGTCGATCGTGGTCTGCAGTGCCGCCGGCACCGACCATACAAACGGTGGATCAGCCAGGGCCATGTCAGAACGACGTCAAAGAGAAACCCTCCAATGACCAGGAGTCTAGATCTTCGCGCCTCGGAATCGCTAATAGTGTGATCACTTTGGTCGAGGGACTTGTGGAGAGGGTTCGCGGAGTGGACGCTCGTGAACCTACAGCGAATTCGCTGGATGGAGAGTCTTTGTCAGTGCGTGGAGACTCGGCGTTGATATCGTTCAATCCACAATTGGAGGAAACCTTTGTGCTTCAGGCGCGGATTCAGAACACTGGAGCAGTGACCATCGACAAATCAACAACTCCTTCAAATGTTGATCGAATATCGCCAAGCGACCTGGGCCAAGCGATCCCCCCAAGTGTCGCTGACAGTACGACCGTGCTTCCGGAGCAGGGAGGAGGTTCGTCGGCCACCGAACCAAAGGAAAGAATCCACGGGGAGAGCATCTTGAGTCAAATTAATCCAAAGAGAAACCGCTTGGATTTTACGTTCTCGTCTTCCGAAAGCTCCCTCGGCAACATTGCAATGCTCAGCAGCGCGAGTGCGTACTGGAGTGCTGCCACCGCGCACAACTCATACTGGGAATCTACTGAGGTGTGTTATTGTTTGTGCGATTGTGATAGACGCACATCGTGCAATATTGTTATTGTCCTCGTTTGATCAACATAGATGGCGAAGTTCATCGTGGATGAGGTTGTCGGTGGCGACCTTGAGGAGAAGTAGAGATCTACACATACGACTTATTAGTGATTTATTCAAAGTCCACATCTATTTGCATCCAATGTAAAGTTCTGAAGTGACTTTCGGCTAAAACGCGGAAGGATTGTCCCCTCCCTCCACAGCCACCTCATGTTCTCTTTCCGGTCTGCGCCACCAACTCCCGCGCCCTGCGCATGCACGGACCACGACGCGTTTCCCTACAAGGACGAGTGGACGTTCGACGTCGACAAGAAATCGCTGTTTGCAACACAGTTCGGACATGTCGTACCGGGAGACAAACTCCACGAGGAATCGGAGGAGGATTTCCATCGCAGAATAGGAGGCGCAGTGGGGAAGATGGTCAAGGTGAAAGGTGAGCGTGTTTTCGTGGTTTCCTCCGATCGGAGATATGTCAGCTGACCGTGACCTTTGTAATCTTGTCCCACTGACACTTGAAGCGGACGCGCACTCTTTCCAGGTTCTGGCTCCGTAGACTCCCGTCGATGGCCGTGACGGGCAACCCGGTGTGGGCGCGAAAAGAACCTTTCAGTGGGGTGTATAAACTCCAAGTCAGGTCCGTAGCGGGAGTGAAGTTGCCCATTCCGGAAGAGTCGAGGATGCCAATGGTAGGTCGACTGGAGGACTTGAGATTCCGTGACAATATGGCGAAGCCAACGTTTTCCTGGGATTGTGCTACGTAGAAATGGGAGTTCCTAAAGAATGACGAAGGGTGAGTTCTGAGCGCTTCCATAACCGCGCTCACTTCATTTTGACTGGCGTCTTTACCTGAAATTAGGGTGATATCGATCGTGGCCCTTTCCAAACAACTGGACATCCCATACGGAGACACCTTCATCACTCACGTGCGCCTGTGCTTTTCCGATGACGCGGCAGTCACCGCAGGTGGGAGCAAGGGATCGAAAGTGACCGTCTTGATGAAGGTCGACTTGCGAAGTCGGGATTTTTGAACTTCTCTTCACCAAGCACAGACCGTGCAGTTACAGTTTCAATGCCCTTCCCAGAGAAATTCACATTGTCTGAAACTCCACCTCTCTGGAAGAAGATCGAAGCCGCGATGCGGGCAGACCTCGCAAATGCAAATGCCAACGTACAAGCTGCATGAGTGCCCCTCAATACTATTATTAATGCATAAACGTCAAACTATTAGATTTATGTACTTGGTATCTCAAAAAACCAACAGCCATTGGAATACAGAACCAGCAAGTAGCAACTTTACGCGCTTCGCTCAAAAGGGACCGATTTACCCGACACATCGACGACTTTGGAGAAGTACTTTGAAGGCAACGTCCCGTTTCCGTCGCCGGAGCAGAGTATGACGGCGTTAGAGCTGCGGTAAAAGATGAAACCGTCTTGGAGAGGGGAAGAATGTTCACTCAACGTTTGACAAAACGAGACATACTCGGACAGACAACTCACCTTCCATGGCCTGTTTGGTCGCGATGTGAATATAGCAGTCGCAGTCCTTCCGCATGCCACTGAATAGTGCAAGTGGAGTTAAATATTCCCTTTACAATTCCCGCGTTTCAAAGGAAAAGGCTGCACCGCAACCCTCACCTAATAACCCTATCGTCCCCGAGCAT
Organism: Gonapodya prolifera JEL478; assembly: GCA_001574975.1. Classification (NCBI taxonomy): domain Eukaryota; kingdom Fungi; phylum Monoblepharomycota; class Monoblepharidomycetes; order Monoblepharidales; family Gonapodyaceae; genus Gonapodya; species Gonapodya prolifera. The sequence continues at coordinate 127,612 of KQ965805.1, forward strand.
TCCAGACGCAAAGTGGATGTGTGTCCGCGCCATTTTCGAAAGGCCCATTTTGACTGCATGTGCAAAGTGTGAGCAACACAAGTCCACATCTTACAAACAAAACCACTACAACACCCACCAATCCTCGGCAAGTTCCGCAAGTACGTTCCATGAATCACAACCGGTATTTCATCCGCGCTCTCGACCGGTACCAGTTCCAGCTCCTCCACCTTCAACGAGTGGCCCTGGTTCGCCCTGATGTACCAGGTCCCGGTCTGATCCTCCTTCGCCTGCTCCGCCGCAACCAACTCCCCATCATTCGACTCATGCAGAAGCGTGCCCGACTCGTCTTCCCTCCTGAGCATGAACCGCTTCTTATCGTTCTGCGCAACGACCGCGACGAAGTCCTCGAACGAGAATTGGCGCAGTTTGGGGCGGGTGAGCAAGTCCGAGATCTTGACGTATCCGTCGCTCCGGATCGAGAGTCCTTCCTTCTGCGCGCCATGTCGGAGGATGTACGAGAGAGTTTTGGAAAGGTGGACGTCGTGCCCTTCAGCGTCTCCTCGTTGACCGCCCGCGGAACGATGGGTTCGCGATGACGATGCCGACGCCCTGGGTTTGATGTTTTTAGGCGGCATCGTGAGATTCTTGGGGCTGCTTTGGATCAAGCAATACCAGTGGTCTTATGTTGTCCAAATCGCTGGCGAGTGTTGCTATACATGACCGCAGCAAGCGGTAGGTAGAATAAAATAATCTAATTCTTCTATTCACTAGTCATCTGGATAGGCTAGCTCTCAACCTTCACGTACTAGAACTGCAACAGCCTCCACTCGACTAGTTTGCGGAAAGAAATCAAAGCAACGGTAGGAGGCTATCCTGTAGCTGGGGTTGCGTATCTGCAAAGTCTCTTGTGGAGGCTCATCTGTCGGACTCCCGTCAAATCCAAGCTTAACGCGCTTTCCCCCGATGAAAAGAGTGGAGTTGACATAGGGTTCCGCAGCTTTGTTGCGCCGAACTTCTCCTGGGAACTGATCCGCAAACTCCCTGGTACTCGTTCTCATTAAATTTGCTTTCGAGCGGAGCAACGCAATGTCCCGTATCTGCGTCTTCGGGTCGCAGCTCACGTAGATCACGAGGGGAGGTGCGAGCTCGAGAAGTTGGTCCAGGAAGGCCGCCGAGGACCCAGATTCAGGGGGATCCATCACCACCACGCATTGATCGCCGCTGACTGGTATCCGTCTGAAGACATCTTCAATCGCCCCTGTATAGAACTCGCAATGGTTCATACGATTGTCCCTGGCGTTCACTTTCGCCCATTCCAAAGCAGCTGCATCGATTTCCACGCCGACAACCTTGCTGAAATCATCAGCGAGGGAGAGAGCAAACATTCCGGCTCCACAGTATGCGTCAACAAGGGTGTCTACGTCAAATGATTTCAAATGTTGTCGCATCTCAGACCGCACGTGACCAACGAGGGAAGGAAGAATAGAAGAGTTGGGTTGGTAAAACGAGTGGGCAATAAAGCGAAATGTCCGCCCATTAACAACATCCAAAACGGGTTGACGAGGGTCTGAGATGCATCCTGCCGTCCATGGCGGTGGTGGGGGCCACACGTCGCTGGCGACTTGAGCCCCTAACTCGGATCGCTTCAGTCCAGGAGGAGGAAGCAGCGTATGCCGAAAGAGGAGCGTGTTCCCCTGGGAGTTTACGGGAGCTTTCTTTTGTCGAAACCGTCCTCGAACTTGCATGTACGCATTATTGATCTCTTCAGTTGCAATGACACACCGCCCAATGTCAATGGTTTTCCTATTCCTCCCCCGGTAGTTAAACCCCACAGATTCCACAGGCTCCCCCGCGCGGCGCCGATCGAAATGTGGGGTGATCTTTGTCCGATAGTGCAACTGCATTGGACTCCCGACAATCGGTTGCAAGAATTCGCCATCGCTCAATCTTTCTTCGTCAATCCCAAGCTTCCCGGATGATCCCCGAAGCAGTGCCCTGACGGCGTCCTCTTTGTGCTGCAGCTGGGCGTTGTACGGCAAGTGTTGAAGCGCGCAACCGTGGCAGTCACGAAAATACTCGCACGGAGGCTGCACTCTCTGTGGAGATTCCCGAACCACTTCAACCAGGTCGGCGGAACTCCACCCGTCGTGGTTGGCGTAAACCCTGACCCGGACAACTTCGTCACGCAAGACAGTGGGTACCGAGATCAACCACGAAGCGCGGTCGAAAACCGGACCCGAAGACGAGGTTTGAGTGCCAGCGTGGAGTCCGGCGGAGTCACTCAAGGCGAATCCGACGCCGTGGCCATCCGACCCAACAGCGACAATCCACACATCCAGCACGTCCCCCAGTGAGAATGGAGAATCGGTCCCTTTAGTACCTGGCTGAAGGATTGCCAGAGTCGCTGACTGCTCGCTCAGTGCTTGCTCTCCTGATCCACCAGAGGACATATCAAATCTAATTCCAAGTAATGAAAGCCGCTCCGAGAGCAAAACGTCGTCGCGAGGGTCATGATTGTGCTTCACAGACTTCCGAGAGTGATGAAGCGGGCGCTGAGGTGGTCGATTTGGGAAATTGCACCGTGTTGGGCGAGCGATGGGGCTGTTCCGTTTTTGTTTCGATGAATCCTGGAATCAAACGTTTCAACGCCGATCCTCACCGATTCCAACTCGTTCCTAAAGTATCATTGACCTTCGCCAGAAGTTTGATGCCGACGCTCGAGCTCCGTGTCGAGGTGCGAGATGTCAGGAGCGTGATATGTTGCATTGTAAAAGCAACGTGTCTCAACTATTTGTAACAATACAAGATAAAGCCATGGTATATATATCACAATTCAGTTTACGATGCAGGGAGCATAATCCTCTGTTTGCTCGAGCTTGAGGATTCTTTCAATAGTTTCATCCGGGAATTTGTTCAAGCGTTGTAGTGGGAAAGAGAAAACAAAAGTACGCATACCTGCCCCTACTCGAATCCTTCCACCTGTCACCTCGACTTGGTCCGGCTGGACCACCGGCACCGTCGTGGGCACCTCTGGGAGTTCTCCGACAATACCCCCCGCTTCGTCCTCCACCAGCCTCTCCAGTTCCGCCTCCACATCCGCCTCGTCTCGGTCCGTGAGAGACCTTCCAATTGCATCGGACACGTCCTTTTGATATGCTATAGCGTCCTGCGTGAGTGCGTCTACTTTTTCGACACTGGTCGTCGCGTTTAGTCGCTTGAGGACTTCATTGCCCTGCGCAAGACTATTTAAGAACCTCTTTTCCACCTCCTTATACTGGATTGTGTCCACCTAAGATGGAATGTTATGTCTGGTCACTCTACCTTAGCCATCTTCGCCATGCTTCCTGGGCGGCTTCGACACTTACCATTTTCTCCAACATGAATAGTTGCTCGTCTGTCCCCTGTATGAGCGTCTCTTGCTATTTCTTCTTCCTAAGCGCGAGCATCGCTCGTCGACGTGATATGACCCTTCGCGAGGCACGTCTTCGCCACCTGGGTTTACTTCTCAAACACGTTCTCCAGCTGAAATGGGCATCGATTACAATCAGAGGAGTCAATCACCACAGTTTGAAAAGGCTTCGAGAAGTGCCACCGGCTTCACTAACTTGCTTCTTGTAGTCCTTCAGTTTATCCCTTTGCTTCTTCAGTCCCACATCGCCTCATCTATCTTGGATGTTTTGGCTGTCGGCTGAGGTTTGCTGTTGTCGTTTCCCATCAGAAGGCACTCCGAGTGTTACTTAGCCCGATGATATCGTGAAAAATGGAACTGCTGAGGCGGAGCAGCACAGATCGATGGGTTGGAATTGGCAGTGTGCCAGAACGAAAAAAAAAGGGGTCAATCGGGAGAGGTTGAGATCGTTGAGAGTGGCTGTGTACTCACTTCCGTGACAATGCATAAATGCAGAATACGCAAGACACTGCCCAGAATGCAGTACAAGTCCTGCGTGGGTAACTTGGAAACAACGCATCATTTCATCTCAGTCAGGATTATAGCACCTTTATCAGATCCAAATGTCAATTAGTCACCCAAATTCCGCAAAAATGACCGCGATGTTAGCACGAGAAAATCGGAGCTACCCTGTGTATTCTCCGCATCTGATAAAGAGCTTGCAAGTCTCCGAATGCAGTGTAACAATGATTGATGGTCATTCACAATGGATACCACGTGCCTGTTGAGCAACGAGAAACGTTCTGTTATATTTTGGCTAATAATATGTTTGCCCAAGACCCTGCATGACAGGCATGGTGTCTGCACTCACGGCCAATCTCGCACAATCGCCTCCAACGTCAGCAAGACGTGCTCCTTCGCGACGACACTGACATCGTCTGACGAAAGGGCTCCGGCGCATGACTGTACGAGTTCCAGTGCCAATTGTGCGTCATAAACCCAAGTGTTGACATTATCCGTGGACTCGTCGACCACTCCGAAACACTTGAGACCACCAGGGCGGCAGCAAGGACAGTCGCAGATAGTGTCACGACTTCTGGATCACCGAGTCGCTCGTGTCGAAGAAACGGATGAATGAGGTCCACACCGGAGCTCGAGAGAAAGGAACGCCGGGCGAAGCGCTGTCAACACATTAGTTTGACACAAACACTGTATCAGCAAACTTCATGAGGAACATCGTACCTTCATCGAGCTATTCACTATCCACGCAACTTTATCCAATGAATCTTTCGCTGTCTCGATGTGTGCCGAGCCATGAGCAATGAGGATTGACGCGAGGACAACAAACTCTATTTGTGCAGTAGAAGAACTTGCTGTCTTTGTAAAGGGCCGATCGTGCGTGACGATGAAAGTCCATTTCACTGAGCTGCTCCGAGTTTTGGTGTTCCAAATCGAAAATATAATCCGAATACTCTCGCTTGGAGTTAGGGAGATCCGCAATTCGGTTTTTCTCGGAAGTAGAGAGTAGTCCGGAGCGAGCGAACGACATTATGAGAGACATGGCTGATATTGCGACTGAAGGTGTTGGGTATTTTTCATGGAGAATATCAAGACAGCAATTGAAAAGCTGGTAATATTGTGTGGTTGTCAAAGAGTGCCACATGGATCACTTGACAAGCATGACCCACTTGATCAACCCTCTGCTCTCGGACCCGCGAAATTGTCTCGCAAACTGTGATGCCAGTGTCCCAAAAGCCGGTCGACGCACCCAAAAGGGAGCTATCGTGGTGTGCATCAACAGTGTTCCGAAACAAACTCATAAATTGGTCTTCTTCGTGATGCGCGCAAAGAAAAAATGCTAGCAACTGGGTGGCGACGTTATGAAGAGAGGATTTGTCAACTTGCTGTGGATACCTTCACAGACCTGTTTTGTAACAGTGTCTTCGTCCTCGCGTTTTGGAGTTGCATCTTTCATGGACTTCAATTCAGCTTTTGTTCGCTCCAGTTTCAATTCCATTTGCACAACGATCCCGTCATCTTCTTTACTACGCGGCTGAGGTGATCGTGATTTGATCAACGGAATGGATATTTGAGTTTCCGCTGAATTAGGAAGAAATCGCTCGACACACCTTCATTCTGAATAGGTTTTGGTTCTGTGATGTGTCGCTCGACAACTTTTATCACCGTTTTCACAGCGGGTTTCCATTTCGCAGCATCCAAAGCTGGTTTGACGATCGGCCTTCGACTTGGCCCTTGGCTTCGACCAATGCCCTCCCGTAACTGCCGAAAAGGTTTCTGAAGCTCTGTAATCCGCGCGACCTTTGGATGAGACTTCTAATTTGAGGGAAGAGACCTATATATATTACAAAACCAACATCGTCACCAAACAGGAAGTAGCATCGCGCGGAAGGAAGACAGAGAGTACCCACTTGTTCCCGGAGATGTCTATTCGCCTCACCCATTTCCCTCGCAGAAGCGAGGATCCGGCGATTTTCTTTGGCAAGAAGAGCAACGTTCTTGTCGTACTCCATCAGCTCCTGCCAAAGTCCCAGGGCTTCCTTTGAATGACGTATTTGCAACCAATCGCGATATTGTTACCCTCTCGAGCTCCACTTGACGATCTTCCATCTCTTTCACACGCTCGTCCTCAACAGAGGCGTCCACTCCAACTTCGCGAACTCGCAGTCGGCGCTCGCGCAGCGAAAGCGCCCGGTTTTTGGCCTGGGGGGATGAAGAGTAGCATGGGGAAAGACTTCCAACTTGTAGTCAGGGGCAGTAGCATTAAAACACCTTCAGAATCCCAGCCAGCTCGTGAAGCTCTCCATGCGCTCGCGAAAGTTCGCTGATCGTCGTGACGGCACTTGACCTGTTCAATGTCCGTATGAAATCAGGATACCACGGTTTCAGCAACAATCAGTGCGGGTGGCAAGTACATTGTCCGAGCACGTTTCCGAAACACTTCATTATTATCACCGACACGCTCGGCATACCCATTGTTTGCGAGTGCTGCATGTGCGAGTGTGGCAGATGGGACGTCATCGATGGCATTTTGAAACGGTAGGAAAATGCAGTTTTGAGACCTAGAAATCCAACTTGAGGTGACATTGGTCACACCTGGCCACCAAGCTCTCCCACGCTGAAAACATATTCACGATCAATGTCGCTGCCGACAGTCGCAGTTTTGGAATGGTCTTCACGATTGTTAACTGCCGTTTCCACATTGGCATTCGAATCGGCATGGTTTGGATTTGCGCCATCAGAGCCTAGCGGCTCGGCAGTTCTTGCAGCTGTTGCCGGGAGTGCGACGAGATTCTGTCCCGATTGGGCTGATGATCCTATCCGTTGGCAGAACGGGGACATGCTCGATCCGGAGAGACTCTGAGTGAAATGAAGTCAACTGTGGAGATTGAACGTGGTCGTTGGATGCTCGGTTCGATGTGTAGGATGGTTCGCGAGAAGGTGCGGCCCCATGTAGTACTCGAGGAACAGAGCTGTATATGGTAGCGCTCTCCGAAGGAATGGTGGGAAGAGTTTCCGCCGAAGAGACCGCCCGCTCGAGTCCACTCAAGGATCGATGTCGCTCCTGGAGAGTTCCTGTCAACGAGTGGATGAAGAATGATGCCTTTTTGTAAAAGCGTTGTCATGGTTCATGTCACACCTTCGCGACGGGCCTCTTCAAAGTATGAGGTAGTAGGTTGTTCCTCATAAGCCGTTTTTTGAATCACTCGCTCAGTTGCGGAAGGAAAACTTGACGCCTATGCCGCAAACGGTTATAATGAGTGGGACATATGGTCGAGCCTTGGGGTCCCATCGCCAACTGCAGAATGAACACCCACAGAAGCATCGAACGATGATATTGTCTGCGATGGTGTCCAAGATTCGCTTCCTAGCAGAAATTCCTCGTGGCAAACTGAACATTCGATTCGCGAAAATTATCGTGAACATACTCCTCGAATCCGAACGCTCCCTCCCGCCTCGCACTGAAGAGGATTCTGCTGTTCTCCAACTCGAGAATCCACTATTCGTTAGCTCCTGCGGTGCTTTCGTTGGTAATTTCACACATATGTAAGCGTTCGTTACTTCAACACACCAGATTGACGCGGGTGGGACGGCGAGTCGACGCAGTGAGACTCGAAGTCGAACTAGAAAGAGGAAGAGTTGTTGCTGACGCAGAACGTGAATCCATCGGCTACGTGGGTGGATTTACATGAACTTCAAAGCATGGCGACTGACCACAGCACTGATATTTTCCAAGCATCTTTGAATCGAATTCCCCAGCCTTGATGGCGGAACCCCACTCGCGAAACACTGTGATTCTCAAATCCATCCACGAACTACACGAGAACTCGATCGATGAGCTCGATGGCGCTCTCGAGAAGCTGAAGGAGGCGCTGCTGTTGAAAGCCAGAGCGGCTCCAGGAAAACGGTCTATGGGGCTTGTGGAGCACTCTCGTACGGAAGAAGATGTTGGAAACTCTACACTGGTGGAGCAGGCGGCTTCCCTCCAGCTTGACCCATCTCAACAAGGTTTGAACTTCAATGGCGCCGGTTTCAGGGAAGACTCCCCCAACCGTCACCGTATCAGTACGTCAGCTTCTGCCTCGTGGCTCAGTGCTGAAGATGCACCTCATGAAAGTCGAAAACGAGAGGATGTGACAGACCCACCGTTCGGGGATGTTTTGAATATGGATAATAATGTTCCAACGGTGGAAGTCTCGGAAGGCGACCTCACCGAAGACTTTCTTCCCACCTGGGACAGTAGTCTTGTCGTTCCCGGAACTGGAGTTTATTCAACAGAACGTGGGAGATCCCGGGGTGAGTGTGGTTGCCAGCACCAGATTCCGAACTTATCAATCACTCACCGTCCAATACCTATGAAGAAGCATCCGCTTTAAATTCTGCTAGCAATACTCCCTTGCGAGTGCGTCGAACCTCCGAGCTGCTTTCCAGAAATGCCGAAAACAGTTCGGCTCGTCGACCAAATCCTAATTCCGCGCCCAAACAAAGCACGAAAATCTTACGTACCCATGCAGCCCTCGCCAAAGCCAAAGGAGGCAGTCGCGGTGATTCCGGGTTCTACTCTGCAGAAGCGTCTGCAGCATCTCGCCCTTCATCTCCACCTCTTGCATCGACCAGCCAACCGCATCGGTCTGAGAATTTCACTGCACCGAATAGACTGGCCCTTGCGGACCCATCCGTACACCACGAGCTTCTGTCGATCATCGACGCACAGCTGGGTGTCGCGGCGCACGCTCTCTCGCTCATTCGGGGCGAGCGGGAGCGAAAGACAAAGTCAAAGGTGGAGCGGCGGGTGCGTGCCGCGCGAGTGGAAGCGGACGAGCTGAAGAGGGATTTGTGGGAGCTTAAAGTTTCGGAAGCGTTGAACCAGGAGGCGGGGACAGGCGTTGGAGCTGCTACGTCTCACAGTCATTGGAAATGTGACGGAAAATGTGAATGGATGAGTAAAGTTCACGGACCGTCAGCAAGCGGAAATTTAGTTGCTTAATCCACCTGCTATCGAATTTTTTCAGTGATTTGTGTATTATAGCGAGTATTTTTACATACAAAGAATGTGTCAGTAGGTGCCAGGGAAAAAGGGATGGCTGAGCTGCGGCGTTGGCACAAAGCGCACTTGTTTGACGAATTTCGCTTCAATCCTCTCGAATCCACCCCATCAAGTCTCGCACGGGACCCATCAGTGTCGCTCCGTCGCTTCTGTGTGTTGTCTGCGTCGTGTCGCCAGCAAATCGAGTTTGGACCCGGGTGAGTGGGATGCAATTGGGGACGCTCAACAAACGATGGCAGGGCGTCGAAAAGTCGGTGAAGCTCGTTTACTCATGCCTGCTTGCGTTCGTGTAGTGCTTTTGTGGTCGCTTCATCCTTCTTGCTCTTTCGACCTGCGGGCGCTCCGACTCAGTCGAGTTCCAGACATCCCAATTAATTCACCTCTCTCTCTTGCCTTGTAAGTCGTCATGTACTCAACTCTTGGTACTCACAGTCTTGCTCAATTCTCGCCACACTTCCGCTTCCAGCAATGGAGTCACCTTGCCGCAGCAAGAACGCCGCTTCAACCACCGAGTGCTCAATGGCTTTCCACATGCGTCTGATTGAAAACCTTTCCAACCAAGTGCTCTCCCTTGCGGATTCACGCACTCCTTCGCCGTTCCTTGCAATGGCGATTGACCGCCTGTGTGCACTTGCGGGCACACGCGACTTTCTGTGCCCGTACGGGAAGTTGAGCTCTTACTTGGAGGCTCTGACCAAGAAGATGGCTGTGTGGCGAGCGAAAACAGAACACGACGCTGTTGTGGAAGATTGTCTGATGGCGGAGTATTTGGACCTGGCCGCACTTCAGAATGATGGGATTTGCTGTGATTCATCTCCGAACATTGATGACGATCTGTTCAGCGGTTATGTTTCACTGCCAGGCCTGGATAGCGAGGATGATACTCCGATATTCGTTGACCCTGGTCTACTTGAAGAATGGGGTCTCCTTTGTGGAGTGAAGCGACGGTGGAGATCCATGCATCCGGAAAGGAAGTTTTCGACCTTTATTTCTTTCAGCAACGAGCCCGATCCTTCAGAAACGCTCTTACACCCGTTCACGCCGATTTTCACGTCGTACGAAGACCCACACTTCTTCGGAAGAGACACCGAAAATTGGGGCCGAGACCCGGTTACTGGATTGTTCCGAAAGAAGAAACCTACTGCCATATCCTCAGTCCTGGGCTACTCGCATTGGGAAAAACACAGCACCTGGACAACGTGGCGTTCGACACAAGTCGTACTTCCGGACAATGAAGTTTTCGCTCCCGCTGCATTCGAGCAGTCTTCGTATGTCTTCAGCGACTCCCCACCTCCGATGCCTGCCAATGGCTTCGAATGGGACTCGGCGCTGCTGGAGAGCTCCGAATACCTCGAACCGATCGCACAAACAATGCCAGTGGTAACGCCTGATCCCATCCCTCAACCGGCATGCGCAGATACCCCAATGAAGGACGTCAGTGCTGTTGTTGACGACATGTCGGCCTTCCTCCCCCCACCCATTCTCCCTCGCGCCCAAACACCCGTCATAATGAACACGCCCAAGATTATGTCGACCACGACCTCAAACCGCAGCAGCACGCCTGAATTCAACCGGGAGCTCTCCGGAACTCCGCCACCATCACGCCCCCAGCTCGTACTCCGACTTCGACGAAAGAACCCCAAAGCCAGGCTCTCCATCGTGACTCCGGGATCGCAGAAAGTTTCTGATCGGATGAGCCTACCCACGCCGACATCGCCGTCGCCGAATCGCCCCTCGGTGACGTCGACTCCTTTCTCGTTCACCGACACGCCGACGAAAGGCTACATGCCTCCCACTCCCGTCTCACCGTGCCCTAGCGGATCGTTCGCACACTCAGATTCGGCCGTGTTCATGGCGCAATCTTCGGATCTCGTTTCCCACGTCGTGGCTTGCTGAAGCAAAGCGATTTCTTTTGCAGACAACAACAATTTTGTCCATTTCTATCCTTTTGATTCACTCAGCGTTTCCCCCTAGTAACACTATACCCTTTTGACGGTGCAAGGGAGAGTCGAAAGGTTTTGGATGGTTCACGGAGTCAAAAGTGGACCGACAGTTTGTAATTTATTGACCCTAGATAAGAGACCTTTTTAGAAAACGTCATTGTATATTATTCAGTGTGGGAGCTGGATTCCTCATATCTAATATAATCTTGTATCACTATTCAGAACATGTGATCCGGCAGCCCTCACCGAATCTTCATCGGTTCGCGCGGCGCTCATTTCGGTCATTGGAGATGCTTGGAAGAAGCGAACAATCTCGTCAGCTCGGGAGGAGTCTATCGCGACGTCCGTAATTTGTTTCTTGCTTGCTCTCGACATGTTTTTTATGGTTCCGAACCCTTCTTGAAGGAAGAAGCACTCTTTGGATGATGCAAGTCATGCCTTTATTAGATCAGTATAGAAGACAGATAAAAGGTTTCCCATCCTCACCAGCGTCGTGAAGCGGCCTACTCAAATCACCAGAGAGGAGCGAAAGAAGATCTAACGACCCCGAAGCGTCTTGGTACGGGGAGACGAGATAAGCAGATGCCGCCTGCGGGAGCGTTACATAAGCAATTTGTTATGTAGTGACTTTGGTTGGGAGCTCAACATGATCACACGTACGGCTCGCAGATCCACGGATGAGCTTTGTCGTGAGGACGATGACAGAATTCCATCAATGAACTCGACACCTTCAGCCGCAGAGTGGACTGGAATAATGTTGGGTAGATTGGGGAGGTTGGAAGCAAGACTGTTGCAGTGACGCATGTCCAACGGCAATAAGGTGCGAATAGTAAAACATGACATGCTGTCTTTGGGACAGCTAAACTTACCTGTACTGACTCGCGTTAAAGTGCGATGCACTTCCAAACTCGGTGACGCCCAAGATATACGCTACTGGATCGATCTTTCTTGACTTTGCAAAAGTGTCTCGATATTTTGAGATTCTGGATTGTCGAGATCGATCATTGTGCTGGATAAGAAATGAAACTCGTAAGAAATTATGGTGCAGCGCACCTTTCAGCAAATGAGCTCGCTTCGGAGCTCGATGTTGCTAGTCTCGTCATGTCCGCGATGAAGAATGAGAGATTAAGGGAAGGAATTGAAAGATCCTGTCGATGCAATAGTGGTGAATGGTTCCCAATCATCAAGTATCATGGGATTTACTTACAGCTGATGATGAATAGTCAGATCTCTCGCCTTCTACTCGTATGTGGGAGACGGGAGATTATGGACTATTACGTCACCTCGCATTATCCCGACGAAAGAACTTACCACGGTCAACGTGGTATGTTTTAGGCTTCCCTTCGAGAACGCGAATCATTTCTTTGAGAACAACCTCAGCGTTAGAGTCGGTCATCGCCATCTTCGGTCTGGCACTCTGGAGAACAGCAAATGGCAGGCGTGCAGGAGGTTGGTCCATATCTTCGTCTGCTGTGAGATCAATTTCCATCGGAGCGGATTGATCCTTGCCGGGAACTTCGTGTCCGTAAGTGGCGTCAACGCTCGTTGGGGGTTCTCCCTGTCTTACTCCAAAGTCCATTTGGGGGTCGGGCTCGGAAAGAACGATTGCATCCGACGGAGGGAAAGTCGACAGATGGAAGTCCCCATTGTTCGGTAAAGTCTCGCCCGCATTTTCTGAGTGTCGGTCCAGGAAAAGTTTCTCATCATCCTCTTTGCCTTTCACGTCCGTCACTTTGCCGTGATGATCAAAGTTGCAAGAACCCTCGAAAAAAGTGCTGAGTGAACCTGTTCCACGACGATCCATTGGCGGGCGTGGCTGCCACGAGTCTCCAGGTCGTCGGCTAGCGTCAGGGTTCCATGAGGGCCTGTCTGCGAAGTACAGCCAGTTCCGGTTTGGCGCGGGGTTGGGAGCGACCCGTCGAGAAAATTGAGAGAGAGGCTTTTTCTTCTTCTGGCGGTGGGACTGGGGAAGCGCGTACATGGTGGGAATGGTCCAGAAATTCGGAGGATGACAGGGGAGCTGGGGATGTGAAAGGGCATGGTGACTGACACTAAACACCGACGTCATTCACCACGATGAAGAATATCCATTACACTTCTTCAAACCTGTGAAACCATTTACATACTTCCAAGCGACCAATATTCTGCAACAATGTACATCAGAAGCACCGACAAACTAGCTGTGTTGGTCCACCGACTACGGCGATCTTTGCTCTTTTGCTGGTTCCATGTTACGGTCCCCAGTGAACTCTGAAGGGTGCAGTCACGAGGTCACGTGGTTAGTTGCCCTTCCGTGTCCACGATCCGCTTACCCCGTCACTCAGCTGCTTTTCCGGACTGACAAATACTCCACGAGCACATCATAAGAAATAGGAGACGTTCCAGGTAAATTAAGTCATAAATAGCCCTCCCTCTCGAGATCGCTTGAAACATTCACAACGCCAGCTATCTCCCCCCACACTCGATCATTCCTTCCCAATGCCATCCATCGCATTCAACCCCACCATTTCAGTACCACCGGGTCACGGAAGGCTCAGAACTCAACGGAATCGGAGCGGTGGACGATGCGCAATTCCAGAGTGCGCAGGAGCTTATCCTCTCAAACTCTCGCCCGTTGACCAACGAGCATTCGAAAAAGCGATTCCTGTGCGTTCGACAATGGGGGCGAAAAGGACTCAAAGAAGGCTGCAGTTGCAGTCGACTCGGCGCTGGTGTACGTCCTCACATACGGGGGTGGAGTCGTAAGCGGGGATGCTGTTAGCCTCGACGTCGAAGTGGGCAACGGAACAGGGCTCGTGCTCCTGAGCCAGGGCTCCACGAAAATATTCAAGCGGAGGAGGGATACGACGACAATCTTTCTGAAGTGGCGTGGTGGAAATCGACTGCAAAGTGAACCCGGGAGGCGTACTTGTTGTCGGAATGGACCCTGTTGCACCTTTCGCTGGAAGTTTGTTTCGCCAGCACTTTATAATCACCATGGCCGATCACACGTCGGGTGTCCTGGCTATCGACTGGGTCACATCCGGAAGGGGACACGGGGGAACGGTGTGCGTTCAACGGCTATGAAAGCAAGGCTGAGCTTTGGCTTGGCGAAACATCGTCTTTGTGGTGCCGGGAGTTCCTGGTCCTGGGCGACGAATCGACCAAGAAATCCTCCTGTGGGCGGTCCAGCCGACATCCTTTTCGACTCGCCTCGGGTTCGATTTGTTCGAGTGCTTCGTGACCGTCATTATTGCGGGCGATCCTTACAAAGGAGTGTTGGCAGACGTCGAGGGGATGTGGAACGCCGTATTAGTATGCGGTGGTGGAGTCAAGGATCAGCGTGAACTTTCGTGCGGGGGACTTTGCAAACTTGCATTTTGGCGTGTACAGCACTGCATTATTTCCACCATTCTAAACTTCAAATTGTATGCCGTAAAAGAACTTTGCATTTCCTTTCGAAAAATCATGTATAGAGACGATTTTGCCACCTCGAGCCATCAGTCAATGTCCTTATCGACCACTTTGTAGGTATCTAGAGTAAAAGTAGCGCTCGATGAGCAGGCCAAAATACTCGATTGTTACTCAGAGACCAAGCAAGGCTTCTCTGAACTCACGTTTCTCCAACATGTCGTCAAGCTTTTCTCGTATTACTTCAACCCACTCCTCGCTCACGAATAGATGCCGAGTCCCGAGCTCCGAGTCGATGATGAACCGCGCGCCTTCTTGCTCTTGAATCTTGAGGATCATTTCGCGCACGGCTGGTTCACTGGCCGTTGTGGAATGCGGAAGTCGAGGTTAAGCGGGGGTTTGTGGAGCAAAGGGAAAGCAGCGGAGCATACCATTCGATGAGCACTCCGTGAACGTGATTTACTGGCATCCTCTGCGATTCGGTATGATTCCCAACGAAGTGACCACAAAATCGAGTCCAACAACCGACTATTCAGCCGAGGCGCTATTACCATCCACCGCAATCCCCGCGACACGCCTACCGCTCTTCGCTTCGGGTGGATACCTCCTCAGTTTTCGTTTTCATTTCTCTTCCGGCTTGGCGCCGCCTTCCAGTCGCCCCGTCCTAAAGTGCACCATGTTTGAAAAGTCCCTTGCCGACGTTATACGAGGCATCCGCGCGAATAAGAACAAGGAGCATGATTTCATTACCAGTAGCCTCAATGAGGCGCGAAATGAGATCAAGAGGGAGGACATGGACGTGAAGGCGAAAGCGCTTCAGAAAGTGCTCTATGTGAGAGAGAGCGAGAATGCGACGTGTACCCGTTCTATTTCTTGGGTTTCTGATACGCTTAATAGCTTTCTATGCTCGGCTATGAGATGACATGGGCGTCGTTCCATGTGGTGGAAGTAATGTCGGCTTCAAAGTTCCAACACAAGAGGCTTGGATACCTTGCTGCCGCGTCTTCTCTCCAACCTGACAGCGAGGTCCTACTTCTTTGTGTGAATCTCATCAAGAAGGTGCTGTTGGCTAGAGCTTTCGGAGCCGTTATGCCCGAGTTGACGCTGTTGAAAAAAGGACCTCGCTTCAAACTCCCCCTACGACGTTTCCCTCGCTCTCTCCGGTCTGGCTGCAATCATCAACACGGATCTCGCTCGATCCTTGCTTCCAGACTTGATGGCGATGATGAATCACTCACGACCATACGTCCGAAAACGAGTCACGTTGCTCATGTACAAGGTGTTCCTCAAGTATCCAGACTCCTTAAAACAAGCATTTCCCAGACTTCGTGAAAAGTTGGAGGACGAGGATTCGGGTGAGGACTCGTACAGCGCAATGAAGATGGTTGGTGGTGTATCACAGTCTTCACCATTTCATAATATTCGTCAGGTGTCGTTTCGGCTGCCGTGAACGTAGTGTGCGAGTTGGCCAACACGAATCCGAAGAATTACATTCTTCTCGCCCCGCAATTGTATACTATTTTAACTACAAGCTCGAATAACTGGATGGTAGGTTTCCCGAACTACTGCATCGGACCAGTTAAGTTCTCTGAACAGCTTCTCAATCACAGCTCATCAAAATTGTCAAATTGGTGAGGACTTTTTATGCAATTACCATAATCGATGCACAGTGCTTACTGCCGCGTTCGCTCACAAGTTCGGTCTCTTGACTCCCGAAGAACCTCGCCTGGCGCGAAAACTCGTGGGGCCTCTCACAAATTTGATCAACTCAACACGAGCAATGTCATTGCTTTACGAATGCATTGATACTGTATTCACTGGAGGTTTTCTCAGTCCGGAGGTTGTGGGAACATTGGGCAACGAAGTGAATCAACTCGCTACTTTGTGTGTAACGAAATTGAGAGGATTTGTGGAGGACCAAGATCCGAACTGTGAGTGTCTGCCCGGCGTTTGGACTTGAGTTTGCGACTGTTTGACACACTCGAAAATCCTCAGTGAAGTACCTGGGTCTTTTCCTTTTATTGAAACTGTTGCCTGTCAATCCCAAGGCAGTTTCAGAGTATCGTGAGACAATACTTGGATGTCTGGACGATCCCGATGTCAGCATCCGGCTGAGGGCTCTTGAAATCGTTACGAATATCGTGAGTTGTTTCAAAAAATATGTGCATTTGCCGATTTGAACTAAAGTTGTGTAATTCTACGTCGATCAGGTGACCCAAAAGAACATACAAGATCTTGTCCGTCGTCTTCTAGTTCATTTGATGCCACGCGCACCGACTAATCACAAGCCTGTAGCAGCCGGAAAGATCCGTCCCCCTCCCGTACTTGACGCCAATTACCGTATGGAAGTAGTACGGAGGATTTTGCATCTGTGCACCCAGGAAAGCTACGAGATGGTGACGGATTTCGAGTGGTATGCCGACGTTTTGGTGGACTTGGTCAGGTTCTCTGGCGTCTCGGTCGGCGAAGATTTGGCGGAGAAGTTGGTGGATTTGGCCGTCAGAGTCAAAGGGGTCCGAGGGTACTTGGTCGGAACAATGGTGGGGCCTCATTAACGCGCCATTCGAAACATGACAAACGACTCACTTGCAACATTTGCCAGAGCAATCTCTTGACTGATACAAAACTCTTCGAAAGTTATGGATCTGCAGCTTCTAATCTCCCTGTGCTACGTGCTGCCGCCTGGATTTGTGGAGAATACCCATCGTTTTTGACTTCGCCTGAAGAAACCCTGCTAGCTCTGTGTAGCCCCATCAACATCAATGCTTTGACCCCCATTACAAAGCAACTCTACTTGCAGGCAGGATTGAAGGTGTTTTGTTTCTGGGCCGGCGGTCTTCATTCGCGTTCGATCACTGTTGGGAACTGGGATCGGGTCATTGTTTCTCTGCGAAATGGGTTGAAACAATGGGAAAGTGCGACGGAAGAGCTCGAGGCATGCGAAAGAGTAAGTAGCATGTGTTCGTGATCCCTGAAAAACATCAACCAATTGACGTTATTTTCCCGGATAGCTTGCCATATTCCATGCGATTGTGGATGTCGTTTCTCCAGCTCCAATAGCTGCTCCCGCAGAATCTATCTTCCAACCGTCACCCATTCTCGGAGTCTTGCCGATCCTCACAGCTGGAGAGCTCAACCCAGTGGCGCGAAATGCCCAGCGTCGAGTTCCTATTCCCGAGGGTCTCTCACTTGATCAGCCTATCGTGGAGCGTCCGAAGGCCCAGCTTGGAGCCGACTCTTTACTCGTGGATTTTGACTCAGACCTGCACGAAATCGGAGCGACGAGGAAAGGAAAAGCCGGGAAAGGTCGGAAGATTAAGGTCAAAACGGAAAAGGAGGAAAAACCAGAGCAACAAGCGGAGGTGAGTGGTTTTCGCAACGTTATTGGCATATCGCTCACTCACGTGTCCTAATGGATCAGCGAATCCGAGCAAGGGAGCTTCAGAGGAAAGCAGATCCCTTTTACATCGGCCCAGGTCAAAGTACTGGCGGTGCTAATGAGGGGACTGGAGGCTCTCCCCTGTCGCACGACGATCTAAGCCATATTCCTGTTGTTCAATTGGATATCGATATTCAAAACTTGGGCGCATTGAAGGTCGAGCGTAAGAGTAATAATTGAAGTAACGTCACTTGCATGGAATGCAAACTCACGTCAAACCTTCCCTATACAGCGAACCAACCACGTTCACTTGCCAGAGCGAAGTCTCGAAAGCCGAACGCCCAGAACCTTTCAAATGAACTACTAACTCCAGTACATGTTACTCGACAAGAAGAATCACCTGACGTCCCACAGGACGCGGCCCGGGAGGCCACATCCTCTCAAAAGAAGTCTAAGAAGAAGCTTACGACCGAACAAATGACGCTGGGTGGTGTCTCGCTGACGGAGGATGATTTGACGTTTCCTGATTCTTCGCAACGGCCTATCCGTGATGACAACGTTCAACCAGCTGCCCTCACGCAAAAAGCTTCGAGCCTAAAATCAAGTACAGCAGAAGGCATTGATTCTGGGGAGGGAGCCAAAATCAAGAAGAAGAAAGTGAGTGTTACGTTTTACACGAATATTGAAAACTGCTGGATTAATGAGTCGCCCTGATCTCATTTCGCAGAAAAAGACTCGTCTTGCCGTCATCGAGGACCCTATTGCAAGCAAACAAAGCACTGGTGGCGAGTACGAACGGATTTCGACACCGAGTTCGTCAGAGACACCCCTAACCGCAGAAGGGTCACCGAAACGACTTCCCCTATACCAGTAACCATTTAAAAGGGTGCCGATTTCTCGGTCAGATCCATATGGGGCGCAAGCTACTATCGTTGGATCAATCACGATGTTAGATAGAATATTTTTGTAGCTGTCCATCTGAATGAACCGTTCTGCATATTTATTCGCCACAACCTCCGTTTGGGTATGTACAAAAATGGAGCCAATAATAATGGCCGAGGTATTCCCAACAACAACATATTGTCCGGATCCATACAAGAACGTCCAGTACAATGAAGTGACTAAATCACCAGCGCACTGTCCCGCAGACGCGATAGTGCTTAACGCCGTCGGGCACGTTTGATAGCAGCGGCGAGCCATTCCAGTCCTTCTGTCAGCCCGATTCCCTCCGTTGCCACGGTTGCCTGAATGAACCATTCGCGATTTCGAATAGCCCTCAGACTCAGGAGATCACAGAGTTCCTCTGCTGATGCAGCTCGTGGCAGGTCCTAGTTGAAAGTGTCAGGCTGGTGTGCATGAACAAAGGATCTCGCCAAATTGTAACACACCTGCTTGTTGGCGAAGACGAGAATTACCGCATTGCCAATTTCTGGGTCGGTTACTATCCTTTGAAATTCCTCCCTGAGCTCCTCGAATCTATCCCTGTCTCCAGAGTCAATCACAAAGATGATACCTTGTACGCCAGCATAATAATGTCGCCATAAAGATCTTCCATGCCTGGCTGTGAGAATGGCAGTACTGTAGCGGATAACTGCTTATATATACCTGATTCTGTCTTGGCCTCCGACATCCCAGACTGTGAATGTGAGGTTCTTCCAAACCACCCTCTCCACGTTGAACCCGATCGTCGGTAAGGTCATCACCGCTTCCCCGAGCTTCAACTTATAGAGTATAGTGGTTTTCCCGGCACTGTCCAATCCTACTAGGATGATTCTGTTGTGGAAAGGTTTAGAAGGTTTTACAGTCAACCAATCGACTTCACCCGCGACGACTCACTTGAGCTCCTGTTTTCCGAGGAGTCCTCCAAAGATTTTTGAAATCGCAGAACCCATCCCTCGTCCGCTGGGATGTGACGACAGAAACGAAGTGGCGGGATCCGGNACTCAGCAAGAAATAGGGGGGATTGAGCGAGATTGAGCGAGAAAACGCAAGGGCGGGTGGTCGCTCGATGATTTCTCGCACGATTCCTCGATCTGGAGTCCGGTGACAGTTGGTGGCGGTGGATTGTGTTGTCTGGACCTCTTACCCTTTTTATCCGACAGGAGTTTGATATGTTCGTTCCAAAATTTATGCAGCTCAATGGAATAACAATGTTGGAGTATATCTATGTCGCAAATTAGGTGACTCGTAGAAGACCTCGAACTTCGAGAATACCCCGCACGAAAGACGTTCTCCACTCAGAGAATTCCTTGTTGGTGAGCGAGACCGTGGTATATACACTCCCTTTGAGAGGTAAAAACGAAGCGCTGTCGCTGGCGTTGTCAGTTGTCTGGAGAACTTTGGGGTAGTTTTCAATCCATCTCTGGGCTGCGAGGTCCAAAGCAGAATTGAAGAAAGAGAGAGCGGCATTGAGACGAGGAAAGGAGTCACTAGTGCGCGCTGAAGCTCCGAGCTGTGTCATAATTCCGATGTAAGTGGCCTATCACGATGGGTCGTGTTTGACTCCCGGTTTGAAAGCAACTGTCATTAAATAAGAAGGAAACTCACTTTACGAGCACACGCGAGCGCCAAAACGGCTTCTGAGGCGCTCTCAATCAATTCGTTAGGAAGTTGGCCCATTTGCAAAACCGTTTGCATCACCGCCCAAAACGTTTGGTCGAGCTCAGTGTCCAACCTTGCGGCAGACGGATCTGCGAACAACCGAAATTCAGCAATTATAAATTCTGCATCGCAGATAGGGCAACTGTGGATCTAAATTACCCGCTGAAAGAAGTTCCATGTTCCGTCGATGTGCTGCGATGGCGCCGATAGCGGTGTATGCAAATTCGTTCGCGTCCGTGTTGGCAGTTTCAACTCCATATCGAAGAAGTCGGAAGACGGACTGAAAGAGTCCTTGGTCAACGCGGTTGAGACGTTGAGGGAAGAAAGAGACAAGCTCGCAGACAAGGTCCAGGAGTGCCAGGCAAAGGGCAGGATACTTTGTGATTCGAATAGTAAAACCAATAATTTTCACGGAAAATGGAAAAGCTCTTACATCCAGGAGATCACGATTGGTGAGACGTAGCAGGTGGTCGATGCAAGAGAAGGCTAATTGCGGGGCATCTAGTTCCCCACCATTAGGAGCAGCGGCAGAAAGAGCGCCACGACCATGCCGAATTTCTTCTCGGACTACATAAATGATTGAAGGTCCCCGAAAAGTTCAATCTCCGGTATAACTCTCTCCAAAAGATAGTACTCACAGTCGTTCTCGCATTCATTCACCAGAAGATTACTCAGTAAGTTAAGCAGCATTACGACTGTAAAATAGGGAAAGTTAGGGCTTCATTTCAAGCTGCTCCAACTTCGCGTCCGTACTCACTGTCCTCTTGCAATTCATCTTCCTGGAGTGTTTTCGAAGAGCTCTTTTCTCCTAGAGGTTCCATTTATTTTAGAAACGCGATGATGGCGAATAGTTGGTGTCCATGGAATACCTTGTTTCAGTCTGGAGAAACTTGAGACCATATCCAAGATGGCTCGGTAGAGGAGTTGCTTTTCTTCGGAGGTCATTAACTCCACTCGCTATGAATAAAATTGCTGAGGAGAGGAATACGAAGCACACCCCTCAGCAAGAACTCACTTGATACGATACAATTGATTCATAAAACTCGAAGACACAGGTCGCAATCGCTTGGTCAGCGCGGTACAGTTCGAAGAGCATATTGACACTGCCCATGAAACAAGAATTAAACCACGCTGCACAAAAAATACAACATCAACAGCGGCAAAGCTCACGTCGTAAAGTGTCGAGAGCAAACAGCGTACACAAATGAGCTGTTGCTTTCATCGGACGCCGAGGCGAATCCTGATAGCATCTAAATAATTGACGTTTTATATCGTGGAGGGGTGTAAAACACGTGTGTGTATGATATTTTTCACTTTGTCTGCTTAAGCCATACATACCTGAATGCCGCATTCGATCTCGCTCATTACTTGTCCTTGCTGGTATATACTCTTGAAGTCTTGTCTACGAACAACGTTATTCAGGCTCGCCTGAGGAGATTGATTGATCATTCATGAAGATTGAAGGCACTTCTTCTTAAATGTATACTCTTCCTCCCTCACCTCGATGGCACTTGCAATGCTTTGAACATAGTTGAATCTGATAGAGTCGTCTGAAGACTGAGACGTGAGACGCGTCAGCGCTCTGACAATATCACTGTTGCACAAGAATGTTGAATGGATCCAACAATTATATGAATCTTGCAAGAATGTTAGTTTCCTTAGTTCCTCACATTGATTGGGGTGAAGAACGACTCAAGTGATTAAGCAAATATTTTGCGAGGTGCTGAAAGGACCCTGTCGGTTTTGCAGAGCGATTGTAACAATGCTGGTCAATCGTCACATCGCGTACTCAAGTACCTGTGTGAAGAAGAAGGTTCACAACTTCTTGGTTCCTTGCAAGAAGCTCGAGAACGGATGTCGCCTAAGCAATGGAGTCATCAACAAATTTGCCAGAACCGCGTCAAGGATCACGCACTCGTCGTAAAACGTTACTTTCCGTGGAATGTAGCATAAAAGTTCGCCGGAGGCTCTCCATGATAAACTCTAAAGCTCCCGTTGCAGTCGTACTTCCCGTGTTCTGAGGCCGACCGAAAGTAGTAACCAAGGTTGTGCTACATGCCAGGTTGTAAGATTTATGCCAGCTATATAGAGATGCTCTACCCACCTGATAGACCCGTAATCCTGTGCATCTACAAAGATGTACGCTCCAGCCCACCGACGAAGAAACCACATCAAACTCTCCGCCACGCGTGGGCTCCCTTTCTCTGCCAAGCGCTGATCAGACGGATCTACGATGGCGATTGTCATAGCTTCCATAATCTTATGAATGAGGGTGATCAACAAGTCGGGTTGTTCGTGTTGCGCCTCCTGGCATTCAGAGTTACTTCTTGTGGGTCATGATCTGGAACTTAGATACCAAGAAATGCATACCTGTTCTTGAGAAAAGCGGACCAAAAGAGTGGGAATCAAAGGTTTTTCGCCTCGCTCAGGGTTCTCAGTGAGAACCGTGGTGGCAAGTAAAAGCGTCCAATGCAATCTCTCATGGAGGGAGTCCAGAGCTTTGGCATCCGAGTTTGAACTGGAGTACTCGGCTCCAAGGTTGCTCAAGAGTGTGTGAAGCACGTGAAGCAAGAGCGAAAGTGTCGTCTTGGTATCGTATCGAGCGATTTGGGCGACTTGAGTAAGCTCGTCCAAATATCGGTCCTGGTTGCGAACAAACGAATTCATCATAGGCAATTCACCTTCACTGCACCTAAGCGGTACTCATCACTTCGAGCACGTACATGGTCACTTTCTTCTCCGTCATCCTCTTCCTCAGCATCAATATCGAATTCTGCGATTGTCGTGCGCATCTCGAGGTATGCTGGTACCAAATTGGCGGCGAAGCTTTTCAGAACAGGTAGGATAGTGCTCGACACTTCGTTTCCAGTCGATGTTGTGAAGGCCAGGTTTGGAAAGTTTCGCACTGATCCAATGTCAAGAGATATGTGTGCTATAAAGCTCTAACTATTTTTAACACAGAGCCTCACTCACTGTGAACAGCACTCCATGCATCCAGCAAATCATCAACGGCATCCTCGGCCTCCTGAAGAGCGTCTTCGGTTGGGTCCTCCTTTGCCTTTGCAATCCCCAACAAAGTCAAATTCGCCACGGATTGTAAAAATTCTGGCGTGTCTGCAAAAGCAGACGCACTTATAGCTTTAACAAGGACAGCGGCGTAGCATAGACGTGGTAGGTCGACGTTTGTCCCAGTGTGGAGAGTTCTGGAGTTACGGCCACCTGCGTTAAACAACAAACGCCGACTTCGAATCCGAACAAGCTTCTCTCTAACAACTTACTGCAAAATTATGTTCTTCACCCCGGACATAATGACCGCCGATGAGGTTTGTTTCTCAGCGGCAGTCGCCGACGGCATCCGTGGGAGTGCGCACAGCTTCTCCAGGCAGCCAACACAGTACTGTGCAGACTCATCACTAGGCTCGGATAATATGATGGCGCTGTACAACTGGTGGGGAGAAGTACTGGGTAAGGATATCGCCTTGGTACGACTGGTGAGGTACTGTCACCTCGAAGAATGTGCCGATAACATCGACATTGACAAGAAATGCACGCCAAGAAGCTGGATAGTCTGTGTTCTTGTCGCTTTGCCTCTGAGTTAGGGCGATTCCGTCATGCACACGGTCTCGGGTTCGAAACGATCCAGATAGCAGGTCCTCTGAATCCGATAGAGAAGTGGACGCGTATCCGATCGAGAATTGAGAAAATCTCCACCAAGTATCTTCTCGGAGAGTATAGCGCTCACCAGCCTTGACAAAATCCCATCCGAGAATCTGCCGGTCAATCATCATTCTATTTAATAGTAGGTCACGCTCTTCTCGATGTCAATGATGGTTCACACCTTTTCCGAAAGTCTCAAACATGCGGTATCGAAATGAACGGCGTCTGCATTCCTCTTCCAGCCATTGACCCGCACCACCTGAGCAGAATGTTTGAGGACGTTTATGAGAAGCTGAAGGATCTCCCCAAGCTCCGCCTGTTCGAACGTTTGTTTCGCTCTGAAAACAGTGTCCCATGGAAGGCCGATAGAAGAAGATTTTGTGGAAGAGAACTCGTCCACGATGCTGTCGAGGAGAAGAAGAGCAACACGGCGCTGAGCATACAGTGAAGACAGATTAGCTGACCGTGATATGTGTGTAGAAGCAGAGGACTCACGACTGTCACATCGGAATTTGAGAAGATCTCAGCTGCAAGATGAAAGATTGCGTGGCGGTCTGCGGGTGAGTCTTCCATCCAGCCACGCTTCACAGATATAGCCACTGCTCGTACGACGACATTGGAGACAACAGGTGCTGTTCTGACAATCCAGTGCTCAAATAAAATGCGGTTGCTATTTTGAGAGCCTCACGACGAAGAACTCACGACGGCCGCTTGACCAAAAGCTCGATCAAACTCCTTCTCAATCCTTGGATTTGCTCTTTTGTTATGCTGCTGTAGTCTCTCACGATTGCGTCCGTGAGTGCTAGAGTGGCATGAAACTGCGCATCCGGCTTTGTGGTCCTGAATGATGAGTGAAGATCGTTCATTGTACTGTTTTGGAGCGAGTTCGGATTTCGATTTCTACTTACGAGAATAAGATGTTCTGACTCAAGAACACGACATCCTGTCGTTTACGAAATTCGAGAAGAAACTGCTCCGCCTCTGCTCTCTTGTGTGGATTCTGGGAGGTTGGGCAACAGGGGAAAAGATATTTGGAACGACACCCGTGAGAGCAGCAACTCGCCATGAACTCCACCTGCAACTCAGCACTGGCACTTTCAAAATGAGCAATTGCCGCTGATGCATCCGCGGCCATGGTCTCAGAACTTCCACCAGATTTATCAGGCGAACTTTGGTCAAAACCACATTGAAAATGCTTCCAATGATTATTCAGTTGGAAAGCCTATAAAGTCTCGGTTCATCCTCTGATATCTCCCTCTCCATCCATACGATCTTCGCTTTCGAACGTGCGCCCAACGGAGTTTTTATCCAAATTATCTGTCAATATCGTTCCTTTCCACTCGGCCCTTCTCTTCTTTTTCGCCTCTCTCTTCAGTGCCCTGTCCTCCTCAGTCCTCGTAGACCCTGTACGTTTCTCACCACGAGGTGCCGCGAGCTGCCGGACCTCGGTTGGGACGTAGCTTGTCGCTGTGCTTTCCGAAAGGTTTGCCGACAGTGACGCAGCGGCTGGCAGCCAAGGTATAGTTGGTGCCGGTGGTAGCAGGCGAAGAAGTGCGGGCGACGAGTCCAGTGACTGGGAAACAGAGGTACCACCTTTAGCTCATGTAGAAGTTACGTCCTCCACAAACGCTTGGGAACCCACCTTCAACCCCATGCATCCCACTCTTCCGCCAGCCGCTTCACTAAGCTTTGCTTCTGCGCCTC
Source organism: Gonapodya prolifera JEL478 (assembly GCA_001574975.1). NCBI lineage: Eukaryota > Fungi > Monoblepharomycota > Monoblepharidomycetes > Monoblepharidales > Gonapodyaceae > Gonapodya > Gonapodya prolifera. The sequence goes on from KQ965805.1 coordinate 153,222, forward strand.
GGGGAAGTCCCACAAGGCGGACTTCTCCCTCTTTGAGGTCCAATCCCTCAGAATCCTGGAGTCCCCTCTCTTCATTCTCGCCAAGCCGCGAGGGGGGCCCTCTGAAAGAGGCCAGCTGGCACAGCGTCGGTAGGTGTGATGTGGCAATAGCGGGCATATCGGACCGACAGGCGAATACGACCCGCAGAGGCGGTGCGGGGTTCGATGTGGTTCCGTCAACAGCACTGGGCATGGGTGAAGCGAGAGACTGAATATGTCGAGAGAGGAGGCGAGTCGTCTGGTTGAGACCAAGGACGACATTGGGGACGGCAGCGGCGGGGGCTGCTCTGGTTTTCGAAGTTGACGAGGTTCCCTCCAGAGGTTCTGCCCGCGATTTGAGTTCCTCTACGTGCGACGAGACCTCTGTTTCCTTCACAACCGCTGGGTGCCCCTTGGCGTTCTCCACAACCGGCTTTGTGACGTCCACAGCACTTGTATCACCATGCATGAGGTCCGCAGAATTCCCGTCGTCGTTCCCGCTCTTCCCCGCCTCCCCGCCCCGCTTCTTCGCCTTCTTCGCGCGCCTCTTTGCCTTCTTTTCCAATTTAAAAGCGAGCCGGTCGCGAGACCGCGTGGTGGATGCGGTTCGGCGGAGTGCACCGAGTGGGAGGAGGAGTCTGGGTGGGAGGAAGGCAGTCACGTGAGCAGGATTGGCAGCAAGCATTTGCAAGGAATAACACAATTAGACTTAAAGATGTTGGAATTCCGCTGAAGGAAGTACTCAAGGGAAATTAACTTTGATCTCTCGATAACTACCCAACGTTCCTATTCTCGCCTCGAATCATTTCATTCATCTCACCTGCACAACTCCTCCACAATTTCATCGCCTTGTTGTCCCGCAACGCTTTGCCTTGAAAATCCGTGACCAATTTTGCTTTGAGCACACCTATGTTCACATCCACGACCCCAAGCCGACCAATTCCTCACCACGCCACCGTCAACGGATTCGAAAACACATGTTTTAGCGTCGGGCGGACGTCTTTGTTCCGGATGGGTTGGGCGGGGGCCGATGGTTTCGTGGAGGGCTTTTGGCGCTGTTGGGAAGGACCGGAGGGTTTCGAGGGTTTCGAAGCAGTCGGGGCGGGGCTGGATGGTGAAGGAGATGGGCGGTGTGGTGTTGGTGGCATCAAAAAGGTGGTTTCAGGGAGGTGAAGATGTAAGTAATTGAGTCAAAGAAGTTTAGTCTACAAAACTAGTAATATATATATATATATTTTTATGTGCGAACTCCACAGCGGCTAAGATTTTAGTACGTACGTTCATTCCGCTTCATCATAATCATCATCTTCGGCACCGTCCTCATCTCCATTTTCGTCGGTATCAACATGATCATCTCCACCACCTGGACGGCCAGCTCGTTCATCATCTGCATCAACACCACTCTTCCCCGCGTCCTGCCCAAACATCACTCCCTCCGTAATCCCAGCCACCATCTTCCGCAACCGTGCTATCCTTTCTTCCTCGCTCTCTTCCTCCTCGTCGTCCTCCTCCATCTTGATTTCAAGAATCCCATGGTAGACAACATACCCCACAAACGCACCCACAGCGCCTGCGACACTAGCCCATTTCCACAGAAGGGTGTGCAGTTGGGCGTCGGTGCGGAGCCGAGAAAGGTGTTTTGATGTGGTGGAAAGCACGAGCGAGGGGAGGGAGGTCACGGGTGGGAGGGAGGAGTACCACGACGAGAGATGGTGGAACGACAAGTAGGAGGCGCTACTCGAGGACTTCCCCTTGAGACGAAGAAGGTGGTGCTCGTTGAACCCTTCGGGAATCAACTTCGCCTTGAGCCTTTCCGCGTACGCAACCAAGGAGGGGAACTCATTCGTGAGGATGGTACGCAGTGTGCTGTTAGTGAGGTGCGGCGCGGGGTCGGCGAGGTGGTGCAGGATATGGCCCAGAAGGACGGCATCGAGAGAGGACGGTCTGTAAAAGTTACATGTGTGAGGTAACGTGACAAGGCGAAGAGGAGGTGGTGGGTGAAGTGTTTTCACCTTATGCCGAATATGTAGGGGTTGGTTCCAAGTTTAGTGGAAAGTACTTGATAACTATTTCGAGCGTGGACGAAAACCTTAGAAGTGGACCCCGAGCAAGTACGTCGATTGAGGTGTTCCGACATCAGAGCCAAACAAACATATACGCACCTCGTTTTCTCCATCCGTCCGTCTTTCCTGAACGTCCTGCTCGGATGCAGGACTGCTTGTCCACAAGTCCGTGTGCGGCACCCATACGCTCCTTTTGAACCTCGCCGTCCGTTCCACGCCTGCTGCGCGAAGTTGCTGGGGGATCCAATATCGGTCAGGGAAGGGCGCGGCTCGGGACAGGTGGGTTTGTGTGGACGATAGGTAGTTTTGGTGATCGGAAAAGCGAGTATGGACCTGAAAACAGGCTCTGTGAGTCGCAGTGGAACAACTCAAGCGTTCATCGAAATGGAACACTCACGAGAGCGTCGTAGAGCTTGTCCTCGATCAGAGCTGTATATCTGTGATCCCGGTGAATATCCCAGTCAAGTGGAAGTCAGCTGGGACAAGCGGACAGAGAACTTGGGGGTCGTACTTACGCAGCGCACTCTGCTTTGTCTTTGTTCGACAGGTCGGCATCCAAATCGTAGCCCTACGGTGCGATGAGGGAAATGGCCCAATAGACGTGCGATGGAAAGTCAATTCGCACCTTCCTTTTCAAATGCCCGAAGATTTTAGTGGTTCCAGACACGTAATGCGGACCATCTTGTAGCGACGGGAGCTGGCCTGGACGAAAATTCGTCGGATTCATGCCGCAAATTATAATTAGCAATGGTTCCACTTCACCGACCAGAAGGAGGAAGAACAGTCTCCGTAGACTCCATCACCGTGAACTCAACAGAGGCCATTGATAAGTAGACCTGGTCACGAGAGAAGTTCGATGTGGGATTGGGCAGTGATTGCTTGTCAAAAAATGGAACGTGTCACGTGGATTCGCAGAGAATCGCACCATAACCGAAAGCCCAAATGGGTCTGCGGTGGGAAGATCGTGTGCTGCGACCCACGAGTTGACCAGGAAAGAACTCATACTGAGAGAGGGAAGTTGACTGGAATCGGCTGCGGTCCAGGAAAAAAGTCTTCGCCCATATAAAAGCATCACTACAACGGGAACGTCAGCGGGGGCCAATGGCAGTCTCAGGAGAACTGGTCAAGCTGGGAAGCTTGGTTCTTTGTCTTCGATCGATGCCCAGGGGTGATCGGAGCCTGAAGTGCAGCAGGCAGCTTCAACTTTCGCTCGGGCTGTTGTTCTCAATGAAATCCAATTGGTGATACATCCTGAAATGCATTGATGCAGACACTCGGAGTCGCTTCAGGACAGCACGGATACCCATCGGGCTGATATCCAGCGTTATTGTGTTATCCTTCCTCTTGATGGTAGTCTGGTGAGTTGCGAGCAACGACGACATGAAAAGAAGAACCACTGATGAATCTGACGACAGCTGTGATCGTTCATTACTCGCACCCCTTCCCATCAGACTTGTCACACTTTCATTTTTGGGGATCTTGATTCTCACCATCTCTTCAGTACAATTCAACTTCACTACTTCGGATCTGAATATGGTATCTGTGCAGTGCGGGTAAGTCCTCGCAGACTTTGACTTTGGGGGTGGGGCTAACTCATGACGAAAAGTAACCAGATTGCGTTAGTATAACACAAATAGGCGTCTCTATAGGATCTCAAATTGACTACGCGTCGACGATGTACCTATGCATATACCTCTTCATGACGATCAAGTGTCCAATGGCCGAGCTTCATAGAAGCAAAGTGATGCACTACTCCGTTCTATCCATTCCTCTCGCATTGGCACGTTGATGGGACTACTCAATGGAATCAGGTGAGGTCACAGCGTTGACTTTTGCTGCGTATCCCATGCGCTTATAGAATCCTGTTCTGTCACCTTGATCAGCTACACGTACATTCCCACATCCAACGTCTGTATGATCGCAAGCGATCCCATCAACTTGATTGCGACCGCTCTTATTTTCTTGGAAATTGTCCTGAACGGAGCCGCAGTCCTCGGGACATTGTTGGAGCTGGTCATTCCGAAAGTGGTGATCACGAGCTCGAGTGACATTTCGGCAACCATGAACAATCTTTCTCGTCGAATGATTATGGTGCGTCGATAAGTGAATTACGATTTGTAGTTGTTCATGAATTGATGGGGTCTACCTGAAACACGACATCGGTGACCTTACCCAGTACCCCATCATAACAGTCCTCTGCACCTTCCTCGCCTCCCTCATAAACCCCAATGTCCCTTGCATCTCCGCAAACGACACCTTCACCGCCTCGACGCTCCTTCTCATGGGAACATACTGAAACTGAGCGGCGGGATCTGGAACTTCGTTGCGTTTTTTATGCTGGATCTCAGCTGCCACCACATTTGGGAAAAGATCATACAGAAAATAGCTCAGACGCAGCGGCGGGACCGAACGCGATGGACCTGTTTTGTTTATTGCTGTTGCCACTGTCGTGGTGTGTCTACACGTTGGAGGACGCGAAAGGCGATCATCGGCACCGAGACGACATATGGACATGAAAGATAACGTTTCTGCTGACATAATCGTAGCAAATGGGTCGAGCAGTCGTTTAATTAATTGATTGTTGTTGATAATGATGACTGTTGCCTTCATAGAGGAAGATTATCTGGCTATACCACTAGCGCGACCGCCAACTGGTGCACTCATCCGCTCTTTCTCTTCCACTTCCTGGTGTTTTCGCTTCACCTCTTTCACGTCCAGTTCCTTGATCTAAGTGGATCACAGAGTATCGAAATTTCAGAAAACAATCCACGATACAAGTACAGCACAAGTGCTCACCCGCTCCTTCAGATCGAGAAACACCTTGTCTGTTTCCTGTCTCCCCATACCCGCCACGTACTTTTGCCGATGGACCAGAATGAAGTCGAAGTACGCGTTATGCTTCGTGGCGATCTCGAGTGCTCTGGGAATTCAATTGATCGTCAAAGTCGCCGGAGATTGGCAGCCACCTCCATAAGCACTTACTTTCCCCATTGATACGCCTCGACCCAAACCCGCACCGCCTTTGCTCTCATTCCCGCCCGCTCATACACCTCAGCGGCCTCTTCTACTTCTCCCCGAACGAGCGCCACGTCGCCCTTGCGTTCCTCCGTGCCGTCAATACTGAGCTTGGCTGTGTTGATCAGACGAACCCGAGGGAGGTCCTCCAGCGCTGCATACGCTACTTCAGCGGTGTCCAGAGACACGGGGGGTAGGAGTGAGTGCGTAGCGAGGATGCGCCAGAGGAAGGGGAGCTTGGTGTGCGCGTGCGTGAGCCTTGCGCTGTATGGCCTGGAAGGAAGCTGCGAGAATCTTACCGTGACGTATCTACATAGTCTGACAGCTTGCTCCCACGTCCGTGCCGTGACGAGTTCGTGAAGGAGCGCACCGTAAGGGGATAAGTTCCTTCATACCGTGAACATTGAAGCGAGAGACTCGAGAAGAATGATAGAAAGGTATGAATACATACCCGACAACAACGACTGCACCGTCCGCTTTGCGAAGTGCAATTTGGGACTCACAGAACCACTCTATATGGAGATCGCGGCCGAACTCCCTTCGGCAGGTGCCCGAGGAGAACATTAGTTATGTCACCAACACCACGCGCCTCGATCAAGTCTGAAACCACACACCTCACATCCCGCTCCCACACTTCTTCCTCCGGTTTCCCTTGGACAATCCCTTTATTCCCCCTCCCCGCGGCCTCGACACACCACCACAACCTGACCTTTCCATCGCCCACGACGGCAACCGCAGCGCCGAGACTATCGTCCCACGAGTAGTCCTCGACCCCGCTCGCCACCTTCACGCATTCGCCTCGTGAAGGGCCAGATAGGTGAAGCAAGTGCAGGTCCCGTCGAATGTCAAGCATGGCGAGGCAGAGATGTTCTGGTGCCTGCTGGGCAGTAGCGGGGGGAAGGGTAGGTGTGGGTCGGAGGGAGAGAGAGACGATGGTATGGGGGTGGGTGTAGACGTTGGGAGAAGCAGGTGTTGGACCGCTGGGCTTGGCGGACATCACCGTGACTGGTTTCCCACTTGTCACATCAAACACGTGTACAACTAGACCGACGAAAAGACGTAAAAGACGTGAGCCCAATGAGTATTTTGCTTTCGCTCCGCTGGCACGTGCCTCTTCCTCTCGACTCCGCGACCGCGACGATCCCACCCCCGAGAGCCACACCGTCCTCTTCGATCTCAGCACCTGCTCCCGCCGCCGACGGAAGCTTCACTACGCACTGGGGGCGACCATCGCGGGAGAAGACGTGCACGGTTGCCGAGGGCGTGGTGGAAACGAGGGCAAACGAACTGGGAGCCAGTGAAGAAAGTCTCGTTGGCTTGGTCCGATCATTCATTTCAAGGCAACAACTCACTCCCGACTTATTACAGCGCCCTTGACTCCACTCGGCATGTCCACGACTGCCGGAGTGTTCCAGGACCCTTCAACGTAAGCGTAACATTTTGCGCCAAGCGGCGAGGTATTGGAGTCGGCGCGGACAATGGCAACGAGAAGTTTATGACGGAGGCGGAGGATTGAAAGCGGGGTGGGAAGGTCTTGCGGACAGTTGGGTATCAGTGCCGCCGGAGGAAGACTCGAGCATGAAAGGGATCAATATGGTACATACCTAGAACTTCATCCACTCCCGCTACATCGTCCCTCACGACCACCTTCTGAGGGTCCTCTTGGCGGGCCTCGAGGTGTCTCCATCGAGCTTCACGAGAGTACACTGTGGTGGCAACGACTCTCCCGTCAGAGCAGCCTAGGGCGAGGTGCGACGAGGTTGGATGCCAGGAAAGGTGGAGAACGGAGGTGGGTGGGTGCAGGGAATGGACATGCATGATGTGCTTTGGAGACGAGCCAAGGAAGACGGGCCAAGGAGTGAGCCGGTGCAGCGGCGACGATTAGATATGGGACAAAATGGGACTCACCCAACCAGCCGCCCCCACAACACCCGCCCATCCCCATCCTCCCACGGCCAGGCACGTTCCATCTGGAGCCCACTTCACCACATCGCATCCTCCCTCAATCGCTGTCGGGGCGGTCGCGACAACCCGGCCGTCGGCGTCCCACACTCGCCACTTCGCGTCCGCTCCCGCCGTGGCGATGAAGTCGAGCGTGGGGTGCCAGTCACATGAGGAGATGGTGTGTGGTGCAGAAACGGCAGGGAAGTTTGAGGGTTTTAGCAGAGTTGTTGGGGTCGATGTAGACGAACACGGGAGTGGGCGGATGTGCAGGATGTTGGAGGAGGTGTGACACACGAGGAGGGAAGAAGGATTAGATGAGAGTGAGGTGACGGAGTGCGCTGGGAGGAAACATCAGTACGAGCTGAAATGTTGTGGAGGAACACGAGGTGGACCCCTCACGGTTCTGCCAGCTCCCCCTGGCCATCCCGGTGCGGCTCCAACACTTGACCATCCCATCTTCCCCACCCGTAATAAGTGTCTGCCCGTCGACTGTCCACCTTGCGCACAGGACCGCGCCGAGGTGCGCCGAGGAGACGGCCTTGTCAAGGCGCCATGTCGACCCGGCTGGCGTCCCCGAGGCGGATTTCGACGTGGGTGCGAGAACTGACGAGCAGAGCAGTATCGAACCTGCCGTCGTGCACAGGGCGACGGCTTCGGGAAGTGCGTGAGCGTGGGCGGAGGCTTTGGATGAAATAGCGGGTGGGAGGAAGGCGACGACGGTGATCGAGGCAGACGGGAGAGGAGGTAGGCCGGCTGCGGGAGCCGCGCCTGGTTGGGTGGTGGCAGGTGAGGAGGACGCTGTGGGGATGGGAGCAGTGATGGGACCCAGCGGTTCGAGGTCTTGCGACCAGCGAGCGCACGTGCGGTCATCGCTGGTGAGATGCGTGTAAGGTGTCAATGTTTTCATTTGAAAAACGGCGAGGATTGCGTGTAGAATTGGAGATGAGTGTTGACTGAGTCCAGTGATGATCGGCAACGGATAACGCACCTGCACGACACGAGGCTCGATCCTGACGGCGTCCAAGCAAGTGCTGATACAATGTCCGCGTCTGGGCGTGGCGAAAACAGGGTTCGATCCCCGGTGTCGGCGGCGGCGCGGAGGAAATTGCCGGACGCCCGGCGCACCGAATGGTTGGTTGTTGATAAATCGGGGGAAGAGAGCAATCGTTATCGAAAGCGCTCACGAGCTTTCTGCTCCTTTGTAATCTGCAGTCGCATCGAGGTGTTCCGGGATAATTTTGGTGTGATGAATTCGCGTCGAATGAATTCGAATAAAAATTGCAATGTTGCAGTCATTTTATGTATACATAAAAGCAATAAAAGTCTCTACACTCTAAGGCCTTATCAAGCGACTCACATTCAGTAAACTGAAGCTTGATGCTTTTGCAAATCTGTCTACCGCTTGCCTTTCCACCAAACGGCTTGGAAGATGGACGACCTTGTTCGGAAACAATACGACGCACTAGCTATTTCGGGAGCTGTTTCCACACGAGCTCTCAATGGTGTGTTTCAATCTCAAGTTGCGACTGCGGAATAATTTCTGATTTTTGCTTCAAGAGCGTTTCGAGATTAAGTGGCTGTCTCTCAACGACCGAAATAAAACGAAGGACCACATCGAGCGTTGGAAGCAAATTCTCCCAGGTCGAGCTCAACTATTAGAGCAGCTTGCGCAAGCTCACAGGGGTTTCAGGCCGGATGCTGTATCGATGACAGACGACCAGTTGGTGGAGGGACTTGCCAGAGAATTCGCTGGTTAGTCTCGCTACCACGTAGTAAATTGGGCGATTGCATTGAACCGTATGAATGTGCTGCAGGGGTCCACCGTCTCAAATCAGTGGAATTACCTGGTTTCCATCCCTACGGTGACAGGAACGTTGTCATTCTGCCATTTGTGGGTGACAGTGTCGAAGGCTAGTGGTTTGGAGTAAACTCGCTCACTTGCGTTACAACAGAACATTGTCTCGGACGTGGAGTGTGAAATTGTGAAAGTGTCCTCGAAGCCGAAGGATTCCCTACCATCGAAGTCCTCCGTTCGCATGTCGAATTTGATATGCGCTGGAAGGGACAAGGGACGTCACCGTAGTAGACTTGGGTAAGACAACGTGCAAGAAGGCTTTCCGCTTGCAATCAGGGATAACAGCGATATTTGTCAGACCAGCTGAGAATGGGTCGCGTTGTTGCAGAAGAATAGCCAAAGGGGACGCAGAAGAACCAAGTTTTCTCGCACACATTCAACAAATATCAAATATCTTGTGTGATTTAGTGGAAGTGGAAGGGGTGGTTTGGGACTTTCAGCAATGTTACGCTGACCAAATACAAAGAGCCGGCACCACAGACTGAAGGGTATTGAGCCAGTTCAAGCTTCTCCTTTGATCATAACAGAATCACTCTTCTCACATTTCCTTCCCATCACCACTTGCTCTTTCAATCTTGAACGCAATCGTTGCTTCTCCTGGTCATATAGCCTCCGCGCTCACACTAAGAAATGTCGGCATACGGCGGCTCTCGCTCTCGGAGCGCTCCCAAGGACGAGTATAATTTGGGCTCGCCTACTGTGGCCTGACCGCAGAGTGCTCAGGCGTCACCCCAACGCCGGACACCTGAGGAGACGCCGAGCACGGACGGAGACGCTACCACTCAGGAGAGAGAGAAGATGGCAGCAGCTGCCACGTCCGCCGCACCCGCAGCCGCGATGCCGCCCACGCTGCCATCGGGGACACTCATCAAGCGACGCTTCAGAATCGTGAGTCAGGACTCGCAGGGGATGCGGCGTCGAGACATCTGTCCCGTTTTCGCACTCAGCCCTCATTTCCGCCCCTCCTCAGATGGAAACTCTGGGTCGCGGCGCCTTTGGAGAGATATACCGCGCAGTGGACATGAAACGCACCGCGGGGTCCGACGACTCTGCAGAGCGCGAGCTGGACGACCCGCCGCGACCCGTCGCAATCAAGGTCGAGGCGCATTTGAGACCGGAACCGGGGAAGGAGCAGAGGCGGCTGCTGGGAATGGAGCTGGCAGTGCTGAAACGAATGCCAGGTAAGTCGCACGTGACGCCACGCGATCGCCCCGCTTGAATGGGCTCTTATTCTGACAACGATCGCAGGACTACCTTACGCTTGCCGCTACTACGCGACGGGCAAGTTCTCTATCTCCCACCCCTCGGGCGACCCCACACTCTCGGTGCCCCACGAATACGTCGTCATGGAACTCCTCGGTCCCTCCCTCTCCAAACTCCGTCGCGTTCTAGGACGCCCCAGTACAATTCCCCCAGACCATCCCGCTCTCGCACCTCCTGGACTCCCGCCTTCCTACCCGGACCTCACCTCCCGAATGCCCTTCCCCCCGAAACTCGCCGCCCACCTTGCACTCCACATGCTCCGTGGCATCGAAATGTGCCACACAAATGCCGGGGTTGTACATCGAGACGTCAAGCCAGGCAACTTCTGCGTCACCAGGGAATTCTTCGAAACCGACCTCGCCGCCGGCCGAGGATGGATCGGCGTTCTCGGATCGGCATCCACGCAACACCTCCGCGCCCCAGCCCACACACTCCACCCCTCGGTCGCCGCCCTGCGCCGCCTCTCCGACTCTGCCCTCGGCTCCAGCCTCTCCCTCTCCTCCTCCGCACCTTCCCTATCCACTCCCAACCCTCCCATCCCACCACTTAAAATCATCGACTTCGGCCTCGCACGTCCCTACATCGACCTCACCACAGGGCAGCCGCGCCCTGCCCGCTCGCGCGCCGGGTTCCGGGGTACTGCCGCATACGCCTCCCCCGCCTGCCACGCCGGGCGGGACTTGGGCCGGGTGGACGACCTATGGAGTTGGTTCTACTGCCTGATCGAGATGATGGCCGGGTGGCTTCCCTGGAAGGGCCTTGCCAAGCTCGAATGTGCCGCGCACAAGGACTGGCACCACGCGCACCCCGAGGTGTTTCTGTGTGCAGACGTGGAGTGTCCCCCCGAGATGCGGGTGCTGTTTGAGTATATAAGTGGGCTAGAGTTTGCGGACGAGCCGGATTATGAGAGGATTGCGCGGTGGTGCGAGGATATGGCGGCGTGGGAGCGTCCTGTGGTGGCGTCGCTTGGGACTAGGACTCCTGCCGCTGTGGCATCCCGAATTGAGGGTGGTTGGTCAATTGAGAGCAGCTCGGGGCTCTCCGACGCGGACCTTGACGGTATGGACGACCCAGGGGTGGACTGGCGGCCGGTTCGTGATAGGGACGACAACGCGCGCACTGTCGCCGGGACCTCTGCAGCAAGAGTCGGAAGCACGTGTGAGATTGAGATGGGGGGTGAGGGAACCAGCGACCCCCGAGGAGGGAGGGGCCGGACAAGGAGCACTGCTCTGGCATCATCTGCAACGTCCATCCTGGTCCCTCCACCCGCCGACACGCACCCCGTACCCGCCACTACACCCGCACCGACACCCGCCGACGATACCCCCGAAAAATCCCCACCCCGCGTGCGCCGCCGCTCCTCGGTCCGGTTTTCTGACATTGTCGAGGTCTTCAATGACCCGCCCGCCACATCCCGCCCCACTACGTCCGCCCCCGCGACACCGTCACGGAGCGCCGTTGCTGCGGGGAGCGGCACGCCCGGGTCGCAGCGGAGGGACGGGGGTCTTCTCCGTGGGTCTGGTGTAGCGGCGAGGTTGGGCGATTCCGCGAAGAGGCTTTCCGTCACAAGTCTCCCCGGGCTACCGTCATGGGAAACGGCGGGTGTGGCAGAAGCTCCGTGGGACGGGGACGTCGTGGCGCCCGTGATACGGGGGTCCAAGTCGGCGTCTGCGTCGAGGAGTGCGGCAGGTGTAGGCAGGACGAGGGATACGCCATCTGGTAGTAACACACCAGAACCTCATTCGGGCTTCAACACCCCGGAAATGCCGACGTTCTCAGTCCCGCGAGACACTTCGTCACCTATATCTCGACAATCGCTGTCGGCTTCTGCACCAGCCTCGACCTTTCATCAACTGGGGGATCCTTCGGCGTCGTCCAATATCTTGACACTGACGTCTTCGGCGACGCTTGTGGGTGGTGGGTCACTGGTTGAGGAGCGACAGAGGGAAAGTGGAAAGGAGGAGGAGGAGGGTGGTGGTGTAAGCGACCGGAAGAAGTATGGGTGGAAAGAGGAACTGGATGTAGAGGCAGCAGCGCCGCCCGCTGGTGCATTGGGGTTGCGACCGAGGTATGTTGTCACGCTACTTTGCTTCCTTCGCACGCCCAATCACCTTTTTGACGGAACTCTTTCCCACTACCACTACCACCCCCCTGCGTTTGATATTCAGACCCCCACTCACGCCATCCCCCGGCCGAACATTCGTACGTTCTTACGTCGTGTCGCCTCACGGGTTGCTCACCGCGCTCCACTCTCGCACCAGGGGCGGTCGACACACGGGATCGGACATACCGGGCCCGCCCAGACCGAAGTCGATGAGCGCACCGTGAGGACGTCCAGGTTAGGGTTTCGGTCGGGGTGACGCGTTTGTTAGTATTTGCATGGTTGGAGGACGTGCACCCGGCGGATGGGAGACTTTGGGGCAAGAGTCAGAACTTGGCAAGAGATGTGACAGTACAGTTTATTTTTGTTTGTTTCCACCCACGCATAGCGCTTTTACTTGGAACCACCCCACGTGCCATTCAAGAGTATTCACTGTGGTTTTGTTTGTGATGATAATGTAGACATTGCGTAATTCCATTTTAATAAATCGACATAGCAACTAGTTTGAGAACCGCACAAGTGGATTCATGATTTCTGGGGCTTGATCCCTGTGTGGCTGAGCGTACTAACATTTGTCACAAGCGTGATGGAATCGAAGACCGCGCTCGTCATCGGAGGTGGCCCAGCAGGAGCTCTCGCTGCGATTGTGTTTCAAAGGCATGGATTGTGCCCCCATCGTATTCGAGAAGCGCGACATGCAATCCACCCCGCGCGATCCCCAGTCCTCGTAATTTCACCCCCACCCCTTTTGGGACATTGGCGCAATCATCGACGTTTGCCCAAATGGCACGTACGCACTGGAGCGATTGGACCGAGAACTCTACAGCGAGAGAGTTTCATATGGCACTTCCGGATGGATCAGACATCATCCGGCAGCGATATGTCAGGCACGACGGAGAGCATTCGGTGGACATTCAAATTCTTCGAAGCACGTACCACCGTGTCTTGATGGAGCGGTGCGAGAAAGCCAAGATCCCGTTCATGGCGAACAAATGCGTCGTCGATATTCAACAAACAGAAGCCCCTGGTGATGGCGACATTTTCAGACGCCACGAAGGCCACGGGAGACTTTCCAATGACCGCAGATGGAATCAACTCCCGGTGCCGTACTCTTCTTTTCTCCAATGAGCCACCTGTCCAGACAGCAGGTGTGGGATTGTTGGCCTCTTCCACCTCAGATTCACGCCGGACCCCTCGGCGGTTCCTCCCATTTGCTTCGAATCTGATGAGCCAATTATGTACATTAATGCTTTGAATGGAAGCGGTGTGTTTGGAGCCAATTGCCCCGAGGCAAACATCGGAAAGTGGGCCATTGGAATGGCAAATGCAGCCAGAAGAAGTCGAAGACGACGCAGATCTCTCAGTCCATTGAAGACTGCGTAGTTCTCAACGAATTGCTCATCAACTTTCCAAAATTCAGTGAGGGCGACCATGAAACAGTGGATCCTGGTGGACACTAGAAACGTTACCAGATGGGAGAACACCACACTAGACTTTCTGGCATTTGACTGAGCACTTGCGAGGTAGGGTCCGACGAGGTTGAGGCGGACGGCGGAGGAGAGGAGCGTGCGGGTGTGCAGGAAGAGGTTGAGGTGGTGGCGTTGGCTGCGATGGGTGTTGAGAGAAAGTTGCACAGGAGTGGGTAAGGGAAGAAGACTCACCAAGTTCCAGGTCAAGACACCGCGCGATAATCCCAAAACAGACAGGAAGATGCCCCGACTTTCGTCCTTTCGCACCGCCATCTTGAACGCGTCCACAATGTCCGTTAATTTCCCCCGTGTGGGGCAGCCGAGGTCCATCCTCGGTCACCAACCATGGAGCCAGTGTCCACATCGGCAAAGCTCTTGCTGAGCAACATCAACATTGCACCGCCCTGGGCCGAAGACGCGCGTCGGGCGACGGCGCTGGAGGTGCACGCTTTGTAGAGCCGGTCGAGGCGGACGAGTTCTTCGAAACGGGAAGAGGAGGAGCAGCTGAGGGATTGCGACTGACCGCCGTTGGAGTTCTCTCGGTCGCTGGATGCGTCGGGCGAGAGTTCGTCAAGGGAGTGGTCGTCACTACTGATTCCCCGATTAACGATCGACCAAGCCTTCTCGACGTACGGCGTGGTGGAATGGGCGTATGTGTGTATCGATGACGCGAGAAATCGCGACAATGAGTCCAAATCGTTCTGCTTTACGATTCCGCTTGTAGTTGCGGCTTCGAGACCCGCAGACGCGATGAATCCGCTAGTGGGGAGAGCAGAGTCCGCCAGCTGGTACGGCAGCACGTGTGCGCGGACGGTGGGGGTTTTTGCAGTTTGGATTCGGAGTGGATTGCCATGTTGCGGAGTTAGGAGAGCGAAAGAGACATGAAAGGTTTGAGTGCCGGCAGCTGTGCCACAGTCGAGTCAGGTCACGGCCACGGAACAGGCAAGAGATAAGAATAACGACGCGGGACGTCAACAATGGCGACGTTCGACAACCTGCCGGCAGAGATTCTCACGCAGGTGTATCTGATGGCAGACAATTCTGCGCTCAGGCGTGTCTCCAAGCGCATGCATGTACGTTTTCTTTCGTAACTATTCTTCATTCGATGATTTCAACCCAATCACGACGATTCACGCGTTCAGACTCTCTCTAAGTCACCCTTTGTGCGTGCACTATACCTGCTCGACAAGCACGGGTCGCGGCTGGAGCAAATCCCGGCCACAACTCGGCGAGCGATTGGGTACCGATTCTTTGATGAAAACGTCCTCGCGTACCTGGACAAGGCATGGAGGAAGGAGAATCAGAAGGAGATGCAATCGTGGGGTGGAGGCGAGCGGGGTGCTGAATCGCGGCGAGAGACGAGCGATGCCCCCGGTGTTGAAGCCAGCGCTAGCCGTACCAACGCAATGCGAGCCGGAGACATTGGCGAAACAATGATTATGATTCGCGGCGAGAATATTCCCAAGTGAGTGCTCTCCAGTACTGTTCGTCGTGCAACCGATAGCTGAATCGGGCTTACCTCTCTACCTTCAACACAGTTGGCTCCTTCGAACACCCAACATCCCCCTCATCATCACCCTCCTCTCGCGAGGCGCATCCGTCCTGGACCAACCGGACTGGATCGTCGCGAAAGCCTGCAGTGAGTCTGACACCCCTTCGTCACCGCAAATCACATTTCATCCTCACCTAACCCATCCCCCACGGAACCGGCCGGCGGCCAGAATACAACCAACCCACCCTCCTCTCCTTCCTCCTCACCTATCGCACCATCGTAAACTCCATCTTCCTCGCCTCCCCACCACTCGACTGGACGCCGCTCACTGTCTTTCTCCGCACCACATACGACGCCCACGTTTCGCCAACCCACCCTTCTCCCACCGACATAAACTGGGACACATTCCCGGCCCCAAACGTAAAAACCGCACCGGGAAACCTGCTCTCCGTGCAGTGCCTTCGCCTCGTCGCGGGGAAGGACATGGACAGGGAGGCTTGTTTGGACTTACTCCTCGGCTTTCGCGGGGGGATGCCTGACGAAGAGGGAGCCGGAGAGTGAGTCGCGAGCGTCGTGCATCTGCGCATGCATCCGAATACCACTCGCTCGTCACTAACCATTCCCCGTGCATTCCCGAACCGACACCAATTCACCACAGCTCCCAAACCTCGGGCCGACCCTTCCCCACCTCTTTCCTTTCGAAAACTCTCAAACTCGCCGCCACTAACAACCTCCCTGCGTCGGTGTTGAAAAAGCTCATGGATGCCGGCGCGATCCCGACGGATGTGAAGACGGTGGAGTTGATTCAGGCGTATGCGGGGAAGACATAACAGCGGCGGGATTTTGTGCGGGGGGGTGTGGGGTGATGGTCGCGTTGGAGTTACCATTGAAAGGTCAAACTATCCCTTGGCGTAAGGCGAACAAGACGGCTCCAGTGTCGTTTCCGCGTAATCTGGTCTGGACCTCAACTTTTGAAGGCCGTAGCATGTGCCAATGGTCTCTCGAAATCGAATCGGACCTCTCAAAACGCGGACATTGAGGGTGCAGAGGACGCTACGTGCATGCCTTGTGGCCTCTTGATCCAGATTGGGGCAGGCAAAGGCGACGACAAAACGAAGTGGAGGTAACGGTGCACAGTTCGACTGGATATGAGGAACCAGCGACACTCGAGGAGCGAGCTGGCGGACAAGGGCTACAGCATCATTATCTTTGGCAACATCGGCCGAACTGGGGGCTCCAACGGACGACACACACCCCGTCCCTGCCACCAACCCCGCACCTGCTCCTTTCCCTTTTTTCCTTGTTTTCGATCGGAGCGGTCAGCATCCCCCCGTCGTTCTTTCATCAACTGACGGACCCTCTGTCTCCTCATACTCGGCGTCTTGAGGGAGCCTCGTTGGTGCGAGGATCAGTGCCGGGGGTCGAGCAGAAGAAAGAAGGAGGAAGTGGGTGTCCCTTTCCCTACGTCACGCTCGACCGTGGGGAAGGCATTCCGAGCTACCTGAGCAAAGTCGACCTGCTCATCGACGAAACCGAAAGCAACGTCCCACTCGAGTCACAGAGGAGTCATCTGGGCGAAAGAGAGAAGTGGGCTCGGAGGCAGAGGCGGTACCAGCACCTTGTGGTGGATTGGGGCTCGGAGCAAGGTATGCAGTCGTGCCCCACTGCTTCCCCACCAAGTAGGCCGGCTCTTACTTGGCGTAACTCGTGGGGTTCACGCAGGCCCAGCCTGCTAGGAATCAGTGAACTCGTCTTGGTGGGGTCTGTGCTCTGGTTTCGGTTGGGGTGACGCGTCTGGCAGTGTTCGCGTGGCCGGAGTATGTGTAAAAGCTGGAAAGGAAACTCCTGCGCAGGAACGATGCGGCACTACACGTGACTGTACTGTTCATATGTGTTTGTTTTCACCCACGCATTCGTTCGTTTGATACGAACCACCAGATGTAGTAGTACCGAAGATGTATTATCTGGAGGATTTTTTTTGTGAGACAGCAAGACATTTGCGTTATTTCATTAGAATACACAATATCGAACCTATATATCAAGTACGCATGTGCCAAAGGAGAAATCTCATCCCCAGTTCATGACTCATCACCCAATTGGTCTCCACCAGCATAATAACATCAGGAGCGGACGCGCATCGCTCTTCTTTTCATTCTTAAATGTCTGTGCACAGTTCTCCAGCGACAAAGGATTCCAGCACTCCAATCACGGTGTCGGAACTTCCACGGATCTGGTCGATCGATCCCAAAGATATCACAGGTTTCTCGACGGAAAATGAACCAATTGGCTCAGGTGGATTAGGAACGGCGTATAAAGCTGTCTGGCTGGGGGTCGTACCCGTCGCAATGAAAGTGCTCACACTGTCGACAACACGAAACTGCGTTCTCCCACCAACCTTAGTATGTTCACTTTGCACGCTGTTACAACGTCGTGCTCAACGACCCGCCACGTCGTTCCTCTTAGTCCCGGCCCGCGTCGTCATACCCTGCGACATCATCACGGAGCGCCGTAGCGACAGAGTGCGGCATCCCTTGGTCGAAGTAGTGGTACGGGGACCGTCTTCTAATGTGACGAGACCGCAGCGAGGTTGACTATTCGGTGTCGCAAAGAGACTTGACTCTGCGGCGGTGCTCCTCAGGATTACCATAGAGGAGGACTAGGGGCATGGCTGTGGCTCCGTGCTATGCGGATGGTGTGGCGCTCGTGATACGTAGATCTTGACTCGGGTAGAAGATTGTGGCTCCCGTTCAACCACCTCAAATTTTCATCAATGGGATGCCCCCCTCGGTCACGTCAAATTCTTGACATTTGCTTCCTCGACGATATTCGTTTGCGGGTACAGGGTGGCCGGTGGAAGGGCCTTCGAACCAACAAGCGACGTCAGGTGCGACGGCGCGTTGAAGGGAGACCTTGACGTGGACGTGGCACCATCATGCGGTGGTGTCTTCGCCCTGCGACAGAGGTATATCTCCACGGTGCTTTTTCAAATGTCTTCGGCATGACGAGACACCTGATCATCATTTCTCCCACGCTCGACGTTCCCACCGAAAGAACCACCCGACCACGCCATCCCCTCGGGCACAAAGTTTGTATGTAGCTTCTGACGCCACGCAATTCACGGTACATTCTCCCCCCCCAAAAAGTCCCACACCTTCTCCGTGTTGGTTTTGTTCTTTCGAATACATACACTCGATGCCTCAAATACAGTATATTCTTCCCGGCCTCTGCCTCCACCAAGTCCCCCAGCCTGCAGTGAAAGACGGAAACTCTCCCCGCTTGATGTCCCATCTCTTGCAATGAAACCCACCATTGAACCCACCTCGCGATCGGACCCACCATTGACCGCGTCCCAACCCCCGTCTTCCACCCTCCTCGGTCGCGTCGCTCGCGCCGGCGATGCTACGTCTGGCGGACAATTTTCCCTTCCTGATCGTGTCTATCCTCGCAATGTCGTTCGTGAGTGGCTTGATTGTCAGCCATTGGATCTAAATCCCCACTTACAGCAACCGCCATCGATCCTTCCTTTTGCGCGACCCCTTGCCCCCCACGCGTCCCCACTACACTCCAGTTGGTCCCGCTCCTCCTCCACCTCCGCAAGACCCTCCACCGCCTCAAATCCGCCGTTGTCGACACAAACTCACTTCTTCACTTCATCCCCACCCCTTTCCTGACCTTCCTCATCCGCCTCGCACGCGCACGCGTCCATAAGCGGCTTGATGCGAGTGGCGCGATGGCGGCGGCGGATTTCTCTGTCACCGTGTCAATCTCCGTCCCACGCGAGATCAGCCCCGGTCGCCGCCCGGAGGCCGCGCCCGACACTCTTCCAACCCGCATCGCCCTATGGCACCCCGAACTCGACCGCGTGCGAGCCGGACTCCCTCCTCTGCGCGGCCGCCGACGCGTGCTGTTCGAGGCCCACGGCGGTGGGTGGGTGCTGGGCTCGCCCGAAATGGGGTCAAGTTTGAAGAGAGAGCTGTGTCAAAGGATAGATTGTGTCGTCGTGTCGGTGTGAGTTGCGTGTAGTGGTGTTGCTGCGTTGCCGGAGAATTGACATAAACTTTCTCGTTTACGATTATAGGGATTATGTCCTCGCCCCCGAGTACCCCTTCCCGTACGCACAGGAGCAGATCTTTGGTGTGCTCAAGTGGCTCGCTGATGAGAGCGATGAGGGCGGTGCGAGACGGCTTGGAGTCGATCCGGGAGAAGTTTACTTTTTGGGGTTTTCGGCGGGGGCGAATCTTCTTAGTGGTGTGTGTGATGCAGACGCGGTGCCCTCAGTGGTGGGGTCGGTCGTCGCCGAAGACGCGGTTTGATGATGATACTGATAAGTGTCGCGTTCTACAACTGGCTGCCGATATCAGGAGTCTCGCTCCTCCTCCAAGAACGCGCCTCCCAAATCCCACGCACACTCCGGATCAAGCACGCGTTCCACATCGTCCCCGTCCTCGACTGCACCGTCCCCTACTCTGTCAAACACCGCCGTGCAGACCCGTCGGTATCGTCCCGGACAGATCTCACTCCACCCGAGGGCGATCTCGTCGAGCACGCATACTTCCGTTCTCACTATTCCACGGCGGACGCAAACGCTGTTGCGGCAAGTCCGTACCTCAGCCCGTTGGTGTCGGCTACAGACAAGCAGCTCGCTTATATCCCGCGCGTGACCGTGTTCGCGGCGGGGTGGGATGTGCTTTCGGACGAGGCGGGCAGGTTCGCGAAGCGGTTGCAGAGAGCGGGTGTGGATGTGACGTACGAGTGTTTTGAGCAGACGATTCATTGTGAGTGGTTTGCTGTGGCGATGTGCATGTGAGACGGGCTAACGCGATGGATCAGCGTGGCTCCTGCGATCCGACGGTGAAGCGGGGTCCAACCCTAATGCGACGCTTGCTTTGAAAAGCGCCATTTTGGAAGCCTTTGCACGTTAAAACACTGCGCGATTGAAGTATAATGAGATATAACACCACAAATCCTATCTTGGAGAATATCTTCTCATCTTTCGGAGGCAGGCTGTTCCCCCGGCTGATCTCCCTGACCGCTGCAAAATGCCACCTCACCACCACACACTCTCCCAATGCCGCCACCGGCCTATCCCACGCGCCCACGCCCGCACGCCGCCACATCCAGTCGATTCGCCGCATGGCCGCTGATCCTTGTTCTCCTCGCCGTCGTGGTCGCCGTGTGGACAAGACCGGACGAGGACTCATTCCGCGCGTTCGCAAAGACGCAGGTGGCGGATCGGGAGTCGTACTTGTCCAGGAATTTGAATCTGACGCCGAGGATGGTTAATGGAGCCGGTGCGTTGTCTTGCGTGGATTGTCAATAGCAAGCGTTCAACGGCCCACATCCACCTCTGAACGACCAAAAGCCGTTCGTTTCACCGACCGGTACCTTCTCACGACGGCAACGTTCCAACGGTACCCAGACGCCTCCTTTCTGGGCATTTTCGGGTCCTGGTACCCAAACCCACTCACCCGGTGGCGCCCACCGGCGTCGTTGGATGATTTGAAGGGACTTGTTGCGTTACCGAGATGTTTGGGAGGGTGCGGTGATGGTGGGTGTGGTCCTCCTTTTCGAATTGTGCCTGGATAAGTACACAAACACGTACTCTCAACCCTCCCACCAACTTACACCGACACAAAGGCCTCTGCGTCGCTCATGACACCTGCCTATGCATGCCCTCATGGACGGGCCACAGGTGCGGCAAGACCATCGCCAAGTTCCGCCCCCTGAGCGGGCACTTTTGGGGTGCTAGGTACCTCGAGGACGCGGTCGGGTGGTTCACGCCGGGAGCGGTGTTGGATGTTGTTGTGGGGAAGTGAGTTGTGGTGGTAGTGGCGGGGGGCAGGTGTGAGACGGAACGAATGAGGCGGAGCCGAGTGAAGTGAAGTCGAGCCCCGAAAGCGCAGCGAGGCTCAGGCCCAGTGAGGGCGGCGCACTGACCCAGGAGTGCGCCCAAGCCGAGTGTTTCGCGAAGCGGAATTCAATCATCTCGGAAGAGTATAGGACAGACGCTGTCCGCCGGAAGCGAATGAGCGCTAACTCCGGAGGGTATATTCATCGAAACCTGACCCACGTCCCGATCCCCAGCTACCGCACGATCCTGCAACTCCTGTCCCACCTCACCTTCCTCGACTTCCTCATCTTTTTCCCGCCCCTCCTTCATCTCCTTCAACTCCTCCGCCTGGTCCCGACCTACCGGCTCTCACGCCAGAACGCGCAATCCCTTCCACACCTCATTCTCTCCCAGTTCTCATTCGAGAACCCACTCCACCTCGTCAACTACATCTGGGCGACATACGTCTACGGCCGCGTCGTGTACTCCCTTGTCGGAGAAGCCGGCCTGCTCTCCCTCGTGGCCCTCTCACTCATCCTCGCACCCGCCTTCTCGCTCCTCCTCGCCCACCTCACCCTTTCCCCTTACTCAACCCTCCCTTCCTCCGCCCTCCCCGTTGCGATAGCGACATTCGCAACACTCTCGCTTTCAGGCGTCCCCCCGTCCCTGTTCGAGCGCGCGGCGTGGACGGTCGGCGTGCCCGTGCTGGGGCACTTGTTTTGGGATACGGTCGCGTTGGGAGGCGTGTTGGATTGGGGCGGGTGTGTGGGTGGGTGGGTTGCGGGTGTGGTGGGGTATGCCTGGCGCGGGAGGCACGCGGTGTGAGAGATTCAGTGATACATTGTAATGGTGTATCGCGCTGTTCATAGTCGATTTGCAAGATGGTCGTGTTGGTGCCATGCTAACATGCTGCTACTGAAATGAGAAGATCCAGTTTTCTGGTTTGAGTTGACCCCACTATTGGCCAAGGATGAGCCACAAGGCGATTGCGACGAAGCCGGAAGAAATCCTGGAGCTCCTGGAAGGACGTGAGGATGGATACCGCATCTCCATCGGAGATATGAATGTGTGGGCGGATGGTGAGAGAAGACAAAACACGATACGCAGAGACAATCGATCATGCTAGAAGTGTTCTCGACCAGGCCTGGAAACGCTCCAGGGGAAAGGGACACGAATTCAACGTAATTGGGCGAAAGGTCATGGGACAGCTGTTTGCCCGTTCGTTTGCGAGAGATCTGGCATGCCACGCGTATCCCCATGCTGCAACCAAAGGGTCTCAGGCATGGGCCTTCTCGTTTATTAGTTATGCGTTTACTTCCCGTGCCTGTCGCCGCATCCTATTGGAGCCAACTTTCAACCTACTTCCACGATTCTTCGATGTTATTGCGTTAATGCTGACGCTCATGGTAGAAGGTCCTGAGTTGCGCTGCCTTCGTAGCACAGCTATCTATATTCCTCCCACGGATTGCTTGGAGACGCTTTTAACAATTCTGAATAAGCTCATCACGCCCGACATTAGCTTGGAACAAGCAACGTACTGCGCCTCCGCCATGAAAGAAAACTGCAGGCTCAACATAGCTCTTATGCTGATGTCTACTGCAAGTGACCAAGGTTTAATTGGCCAAGAGGCACAGTCTATGCTTCCACATCAGACCTTCGTTCAAACAATCCTACAAAAACGCTACCATTTGCGTTTTGCCTTCACCAAAAAGCTAGATGCATCTGGATTCAGTGAAGTAGAGCAGCTGTTGATGTACCACTTCCGCCAATTTCGGAAACGGTCCAAACCCTTGGATGTTGAGTCAGTCTGTGCAGCCGTCGGCTGTACCAACCTCACCGCAATGGAGAAGTGCTCGCGGTGCCAGATAACGTTCTACTGTGACGCTTCTTGCCAAAGGGCGCACTGGAAGCCTCACAAACCAGTGTGCCGAGAGGACTTCTGGAACGTTGAGGGAGTCGTGGCTCCAGAAGAGTCAAAGGAAGAGTCAAAGCAAAGTGCGTAAGGAGGTAGTGGCAGTGGAAGCTGGAGGAGTGGAATATGATGGAGTTGAACTTGTGTCATAAGTTGCAGATTGGCATGAGCACTTTCAACTTGGCTCCTTTCACCTTCCATCCTCGTGGCCGCTCGTCCCCACTCTCCTCGTCCTCCTCGTCCTCCTCGCCTCCGTATCACTCGCCCAAGTCGTCAACCCTGCCGGTACGTCACCCGTTCCCTATTCGCGGACGTGTAACAGCGACGATTGATTTAACTCGGCCTGCGTGTCACAACGCACAGGATCCTGGGCGGGCGCGACCGTGACGGGAAAGGAGGGCGTGTCGGAGCGGACGAGAAGTCAATATGGGTGAGTGGAGCCTCTCCTTCTGTCATCGACAATGCTTGCGACCCCAACGAGGAACGCCCCACCTCCCCATCCCCTCGCCCTCACGAAGCCATCCTCTTCGTACTCATCGGCCTCCCCATCCTCCTCGTCGCCGTCGTGGCGGCCACGACGGGCGCGCGGGAGTTGGGCAGGTTGGTCAGGAGTTGGAGGGGGAAAGATGGCGTGCATCGGGATGAGAGGTGGGGTTGGGGGAGGAGTGGTGATAGAGGGATGAGGAAAGTGGAGAGGTGGTGGATGAGGATAATGGACCGTTTTGAATGACGTGGACCTCATGCAGTGGGGGATGTCGATGGTCAACCGGACGATTAAATTCGACCGGGGAGTCAAGCGCATGCAATTGCGCAGCGTGCACATTGCACACGTAAATAAACAGCATATATACCCCTGATGCTCCCGGCCCGTGTCTCCAGACTGTCGGCGGTCACATCGCGGCGCCTCATCCCCCTTCAACCACAACGCCGCCGCATACAACCCCACACCCAACCCGACCGACGCAAGCGCCCACCCACGAGTAAAGGAATGAGTGAGCCAAGCACGGCGGAGTAGATGTTTTGGCGGGATGAGAACCCAAAGCCGTAGGACCCGACAAAGACGGCCATGCGGAAGCCGAGGAAGGTTTGGAAGGAGAGCGTGGCGAGGACGGCGGTGGGGCGGGAGGTGAAGAAGACGGCGAGGAGGGAGAGAGCGACGGAGGGTTCCAGCGAGCGGTATGTGATGTGGTTGTGCAGGAGGACTTCGAGGTCAGGTTTTGGGGGAGCGGGTGGGGCAGGTGGGGACTTGCGTAAGGGGCGGCTCCGGCTGCTGGGGGGACGTGCGGGCGGTCTCGGAGGAGGGTCGAAGCGATAGAAGCGGTGGTACAAGTAAGTGAGTCCCAGGGCGAGGGAGCCCGAGAACCCCAGATACTGCCGCGTGGGGTCGTTGAGTTGAGTCGCGACACCAAGGGCGACGAGGGAAGCTGAGTAGAAGAACACGCAGCACCCGAAAAAGTCGAGCGTGATCACAACTTTGGCGACCAGCGAGGTGGATCCGGCGATGATGAAGATGGTGGCACGGACGAGGAGGAGGGTCGAGAGGGAGGCCCAGGAGCGGGTTGAGGGTGGGTGTGAGGCGAGGTAGGCGGGGCAGAGTGTGGCGAGGGATGGGTGTGTTGAAGAGAGTGGGGGGCTAGAAGGTTGGCGGATGTTGGTACAGATGTGGACCCTGAGAGAAACGGGACAGCCTACTCGAATTCCGTGGCTCTGAGGTCATTACGCGTCCGTCTGCGACAGGCCAGATCCGAATCGCTCGGACATTGCCGACACCTCGCTTCACGTCGCCATCCCGCACAACCAGCAGCGCCCGCTCACCAGCCATTGTCAGCGGAACGTCGACGGAGACAGAGAGCGGGCAGAAGGAGGGATACGAGGGGTGCGCGCATCGGGGCGGGGAACAGTGAGAGAGCGAAATTAGCGGAGGTGCTATGGCCGAGTGGCCTCAGCAGAGGAATTCTGCCGGTTGAATTCTCCCGATAAGTAGTTCAATTCAATACAAGAGGGGAAATGGGAGTCTACAGGGAGCACCGTCAACGTCACGGCGCTTCCAACGGCGGCCCAACCGCCAACGACGCTTCCGACCCCCGCGCCTCCACCACCCGTCTACCGCCCACGCCGGACGCACCGGGGTTCCGCCAATCAATGAGCCCCAGCGACATCTTGGATCCGCCCTCCGACATCCCACCCGCGCCCAACGCCGCACTCGACTGGGGCGATCCCAACATGCTCCGACTGGCCAGCGCGACCGACATCTCAGCCTCTCTCAGCCCGTCCGCGAACGCGCGGTAATACGCCACGGTGGCGAAGGTCTGTGCGACTTGGTTGCTGAAAAGGAGAGCGTACAGCGTAAGCGGAGACGCCGAGGTCGCGGCAACGATGGCGCTGCTGATCGTGCCCAGGATGGTGAGTGACATGGACGAGAGGCTGTTGGTCATGAGTTGCATCGTTGCGAGCATACGTGACATTCCGGGGCTGGCTGCTGATACTGCTGTTCGGGCCGATTGTAGTTGGCTGATTCCGGCCTTCTTTCCCCCGCCGCCGGCCTGGCTGATCCTTGCGCTCTCCATCAGCTCCTTAATCGAATCGCTATGCTTTGTCAGGTAGATGACGTGCAGACCCAAGAAAGCTGCCGTTGTAAGCAGGAGGAGACCTTGGTTGGCCACCATTGAGAGGGCGCCGACAAGGCCGCCATCCGCGGGTGCGCAGAAGCAGGGCAGGACGCGCGTGCTGGAGAAGAAGACGCATTGCCTTCGTTTCCGTGGGGATGAGTGGGGGTTTGGGTGATTCACCGGGGAAGGAATGGCCAGTCCGGTTAAACTGGGCGTCAAAAGAAGTGGATCACACCACCCACACGCACTCACCACAAACTCGCCACGAACTCCGCTCCCACCAACACGCCCATGACGGCGGACACGACCGCGTTCTTGTTGCTCAGCGCGCGGATGCGCAGCCAGTATGTGCCCAGTTGGGAGACGAATCCGAGTGACCAGAAGACGCATGCGAGTCTGGGTTCGGGGGATGTGGGAGGTGAGGGGGGAGGGGGGAGGGGTCGTTATGGATCAGTACTTGCGCTGCAATTCCTACCCCCCGTGATAATACGCACTGCATGCTCGGATTACACCACCCCGTACTCCCCACGACGAAAAACACACTACCCAGCCCGAACGAGGCGAGCGTCGCGATGCAAAGGTATCGGAGCGTTGAGGGGAAGTTGCGAAGGTCGGGGCTTGCGGTGCGGGGGGGATGTGGGAGAGGGTGAGGTGGGAAAGGGAGAAAGTGGGTGAAGAAAGGGAGAGTACTTACATGAAGGCGATCAAGATGATGAACTGCGACACGCCCCTGCCACCAAAGCGCACCGTGCGTCAGCACTTCCTGCTCCCCAACTCCCCTGAGCCTGTAACCTACCCCGTCAACGCCAGTGCATTCACAAGGACTTGCATCTGGGTCAGTCCCATTGCGGGGTCGGTAGGGTTGAGTGCGTTGGGGAGGTCCATGATTCGTTGGTTGTGGTCGGTGTGCGGTGGTCGGTGGTTGGTGAAGCGGAGCCGATGGTCGATTTGAGCTGCGAAAACTAGATTAGAAGCGGGTTGATGGGTGGGAAAAGAGTTGGAGTCGGGTGAAGATGAAGATGGTGATGGTGAGGCAGCCAACAAGTGTTGCCTTGCTCATCTTCGCCGATCATCTTGGCGTGGGTGAGAAAACATACTGGAAACGAAAAAGGGTATTACAGGTGTAGGAATGCCCTCGAGGCGGTGGTACGAAACCGAAGTGTGCCGACCCGGCGCAGACGAAATGTCGCTTTGATGACGTGATCCAATGGCACGGCGGGCCCATTGAGGACGCAACTCGTCACCGAGGGAGGAAGGAATCAATACTGACAAGTTTCGGTGGTACGGGAGTGGAGACCGAGCCCATTGCTCGACGTGGACAAAGACGACGCTAACCTAGAATGGTGTCTTATCCAACAATACATCCGATTAAAGTATTGTCATTGCATGGACACTTGACAGCAATGATATCTTGGATATTGTGCACGGACTGACCAAGCTGAGGGTGGGCGGAGCTTCCGGCCCAGCAGCCATGGCCTCAACTTGGTCAGCATCGGTGCATAAAGTCCAACTCCAAGGCACAGCTCCAACTTTGAGTGTGATGAAGGCAATGAAGGGAAGGAGCACGGTGAGTCTGAAGACCTGATGACAAGTGCACGACTCCAAACCTTGGCAGTTGGTATTGATGTAGAGGTTTGTTTTCCTCAACCAGCTGGATCCATTGACGGGGGAATATTTGGTGATTTGAATGGTCGAGCCGCCACGGAAGGTGGAGGAGATAGGTTCACCCCTCATGGGACGCCTCCATGGAACAAGTCACTGACAGCCAAAACTCCTCCTTGTGCTGACTGGAACATTCTCATCTTTCAACAATGCGCACACTGAGCTTCTGCTTCAGAGGAAGTGCTGCTCTCGCACTTACATGATTGACAAATCAATTCAAGATGCGATAATTCACAGAGAGTAGCACACAGCCACCATCCCGTATCTACCTTTCTCCCGTGTACCAGACGCGTAGTCCAGCTGCAGGCTCTTTATGGGTGGTCACGAGTTTGCCATCCACTGACACTCAAGCGTACTGACATTTTGCCGGAAATGTACTCTGGAGGAGGGAAGGAACACGTGGGACCGACTGAGTTATTGGAGGGACGAACGAATATTAGTTGATCGAGTGTAGCATCCCTCGTGCGCAACTTGGCAGCTCCGCGCATTCGTGGTGAGTCGAGTTGCACATTCGTGGGACTGTTGCGGGTGCTGCGGTCGCAGAGTTTTGTGCTGGTGCTGTGGGCTTTCAGCGAGAAGAGAAAGAAATTAGCCAGCCGTCGTTGCGCGAGCGAGAAAGAGCGGGGAGTGGACTGAAGGATGGTGGCACAATTGTGGCACGGTTTCTGCTGTGCTGGAGGGCAGGGCACGCTTTTCTCCAAAATAAGGCAACGTGTGCACTCGAAATGGCTCACGTCTTTATCAGTTCCTGCGTCGAATTGCATTTTGGTTGCTTAGTTAAACGAACGATTGGTTCTCTTTGATCTGCGAAAACATATAATGTCCAATTGACATAAAAGTGCCCAGTGCTGGTTCCCGAGCAGCCACACGATTCCGTTGCAGTCGTTTTGGAGTTTCTCTGATGGGTTACGTTGTCGTCAAGACCGGATGTGGGACCGGGAATCATGGAAATGGACATATATAAATTATACTTCAAATTCATTCTTTTAATCTCATCTTTACTCATTGCGTCACACGACTCACACATGGGTGTCCGTGAAGGCACACTCAGATCGAGCCATTGCCATGCCATAGTAAAGGAGTTCCTGGGACAGAAAAATGCTCGGCTTCTTGAAGGGGAACCCGTTTATCTTTCATTCTTCGCTCATATATTGAATCAAAGTTGGACTTTTGCTTAGGCATATTACGAAAACGTGGTAAACGTGTGCTAATTTGACGCAAGACATTTCTTGCATGTGGTCACTTGGACTGAGGCCGCTCAGAAGAGCTTATGGCACAGCATGTCGACCCAATTCGCAACTTACATAAAACACGCGTTCACCTCTTGTCGAATTCAACGCAAACATCCAACGCCAAACACAACATGGGAATTTCAGAACTTCGCGAACAAGAGAAATCGATCCAGGTTCCCCCTCTGCCGTACGTCGAACTTTCACCTTGGGTCGATGCCCCTCCCCCAGCATTCGACGGTGTACCCATCTCGATCTCGATTGCAGTCAACCCAGTCGCGCCAGCACTTCGACGGGGCAAATTCCACACTCTCTGTGTCGGGATCCTCTCCGGGTCGAAGCCACAGGTACGATCGCCCGCTGCCCGGCAACATCACCGCCATTGCCATTTTCGGAGGAATCGAAATGGACTTGAGAGAGGTGCGCTTGCAGCCTGGAACGACAAGGATCAGATGTCTTGCCATTTTGTGAGTTCGGGGCTTGGGGTACCATCTCAGTACCTAACCGCTTCCGACCAATTCTCTGCAGCGGAGGCGTCTCCATCCGAGCTTCGGAAGAATGTCCCATCAAAGTAAAAGGAATCGGCATCATCGGCGGCTTCAAAGACGAGCGTGGGAGGCGGAAAGGTCACCGCTACGTTCAATTGATGTCTTCCCCACCAACCCCCGATCCAATTCAACCTGCTGGGGCGAGTGTTACTGTTAGTGGCGTGGCGATTCTGGGAGGTGTTTCTGCAAAGGATGGAGATGAATGAGAGAAGGACTTGCGTTTTGACATCGAAGACGAAGCCAACAGTGCGATTGTCTTGTGATGGCCCGGGGAGAGATGGAAGCTTTTTTTGAACTTTTCGGCTTCCGGACGGCACTTATAGATTTTAGATAGACATGGACGATTATCGCGCGCTTGCGCATTTATTTGCATAATTGGTATTTGAAACATTGCTTGATTTGCTGAATACAGTGCTATGAAGTGACAGAATTATCGTTGGGTAACCGACATGGCACTCTTCCAACATAACAAAAACCGTGGTCTTACTTCTACAATGGTGATCGAGATTCAAGTAGTTATCGTCCACAGCCGAGCAAATGGAGTGACATGGGTTTGCCGCTCGAAGCAGACAGCGGCTGCCGACGCCTTCAGTTCTGTGATCTCGTCGTTGGTCAATGGTCACGTTGTGCGGTCCACGTCCCATCGAGACCCAACGCATGGTTGTGTTCCCATCCCGTCCGCTCCCTCCGCACCCGCCGTGCTGCCTCTTCCCCCTTCGGACAATCTTCCGGTTTACACATCGTGCATGGGAAGTTCGATGCCCGCCTGGACACGACGCGGCTTGCCGCCTCCCTTGCGCATGTGTTGGCGCGCGGCGATCACGCCTTCGCGTGCGGGCGTTGGGTCGCCAACCACTCTGACTGCGATGCTGGGCAAGGGTACAGCCTGTTGCTAGACTCGGCGGAAGGGTGGATTGGCGCTCCTCTCATCGAAGCTGTGCTTCATGATACAATCTTTGACCCTCAAGGTTGTCGCGTTTACCCGGACACTTTTTTGACGCCAACACCACCTCTGATACTGGCTCCTGCAAGGTGACCCAGGCGCCTCGTCCAAGGCACGCGCACCACTACTACTAACCGTCAAGCTGACGCGGGTGCCTGCACATGGATGTTCTGTTCTGGGTGCCAGCTTTCTCCCACCTGTTATTTGACGGCAAGAGTATGTTTGACTTCGTGGCAGAGTGGGGGCGCGTCTACGCCATGTCCAACTCGGTCATTACTCCCCCTGACATACCAGTACCACTGCCGCTGGCGAACCGGATTATGCCAGAGGTGGACACGACAGGTCGAACCCCCGCACAACCTCCACAGAGCCACCTCGTGGACTTCCGCGTGCGCACATGGTACAGCGTGGTCCGCGGCTTGGCGCAAATTGTGTTTAATCACCTGGGCCTGGGCGACATTGAGCGGTTGGAGCTTGGATTCACCCGGATAGAGCTGGACGCTATCAAGGTTATGGCACGACGAGATGCTCCAAACGGAGTCATTGCGTCAACACATGACGCTCTTGCGGCGTACACGACGGGCAGTGGCGGGCGCGGAAGTAGAGGGAAGGAGCATACCAGAGCAGTCGATGTTCCGGTTGCTGGTTGGGACAGTGTTCATGTTTTGGGACTGGGTGTTTGGTCATTGCGCCGAGCCACCTGCGCCAGCATCAATGGTGCCAGTCCGCTTGGTGGATGTGGTGGATTGCAGGGCGGCAGGTGATACGGACGCCGACTATGATGGCGCGCGCACTGACTTGGAACGGGATGACAGTGATGCAACGGCACGTTCGACAGCCCACCTCCTGTCACAGTTTCGCCCAGGATACTTTTGGTAACTGCACCTTGCTCGCCTCTTCGCCCCGACGTTCCCGTTACCACCGAGCCCAGCAAGCCTTGTCCAGGTCTATCCTTGCTGTCGGATACTCACGGCAGGCCACCTCCTCCGCCCGTGAAGTATTCTCCTCGGCGCTCTTGTCACTTTACTCTCTCCAGCGCAGAACCGCGGGACGTTTCCTCTCCGCACTTGTCTGGCACGGACCCTTTGGCGAAGACTTTGTGGTGGTGTCATCGGGGTCATGATGAGGCACGGGGTGCTGGAGCCTGGTGTTGCTGGTCCCTTATCGGGTTCGCTTGCGTGCCAGAGAGCCCCCCTACCCCGTGGTGGGCAATCTGGGTGCCTGAGGAAGAAGGCGCGGTGAGGGTGGTGGTTTCTGTGCCGCGGGGCCTCGCGGAAGATGTGGCGAGGGAGGTGGTTGCCAGAAAGCCGAGTTTGTGTGATGAATGACTGGCAGAGGGAAGGGGAGCCTCCTGGTGCTGTTACTGAGCACAAATGCAGCTTCGGGTGAGAGTTTACTATCTTCCCTTTTACTTTTACAAGATTGACCCGCCTCACAAATTTTGGCACGCTTGTCTGAACTCCGATCTTGGGGTTAATTTTGATATATGCTCTTTGCATATTGTACATAATCATAATCTACACATCATAGCCAAGCTTCTTCAAAATGATTCATTGATCCCTCATGGTGGTACCTTTACTTTCCCGTGCCTGTCTCCGCTCTCTCGTCACCTTTGCCATCTTACTCCGTTCTTTCTTCTGCCGCACACGCTGCTCGGGATTCACAGGGTTGAACGGGTCATCCTCTGCGCTGGGTTCATCAGATAAACCATCGCGCGACTCCAAATCGGATTCTGCGTTATGCCGATGACGTCTACTTCTTCGTGCAGACTTAGGGTTTTGCTTTCGAACATCCAACGTCGAGTCGCTGACCACTGTAGTCTCAGACAGACCCACATGACGTTCAGGGAGATGTTGCTTCGAAATCTTGCTGGCCCTGCTTGTTGAATCATTTCCATGCACTCTACAAACGGCCTTGCGGAGTTCGTTGATTGCAGACGACCCTCCTCTATATTGGACCAACGTTTTGGTGGAGTTCCAGAGATCGCCCTTGGGATCTGGGCAAATGGCGATCCCAACTACGCGACAATTGTGGAATATGAGCGAAAATGGTGTTTGATGGATTCAAGTGCTCACCAGCTAGGGTTTCTTCAGGGCTCACAGCGACAATCGATCGATTGATGGCAAAGAACGACAATAGGTCATTAGGATCATGCTTGTGTGCCAGCTGGGTCCAAAATGATTTAAAAACTTCGCAGACAATATCGCGCCGAATGCGACAGATTGCTGGAATTTTCTGATCGAGCTCATGAAAGGCCAGTCCCTCATTTATGATGTGATCGGTCCCAGAAACCTCCTCAGCTTTCGTAAAGGCGTCCCAGTCTATCACAACAGATGGTAAGCCCCGTCGTATTGGCGGATGACGCCATGCACGCCGCGCAAGCTCTTCTTTCATCTCTACCTCTGCCTCCCGAGCAAAAACTGTTGCAAGGTTGCTCGCTTGAACAAAGTCCGTCGCGATAAGCTCCATCCAGACTCGCGCACAAAACTCTTCCGTCCACGGGTCGTATAAGCGTGAGGTGCGGACAGGTTTAACGAGGGGTAATTTCTGCGAGTCAATCTTCAATTGAATGAGGGCTTTAACTGCCTGCTCTTCTTGGTCGTGAGGAAAGCCATACACAGGGGCGAGAAAATGTACCACCGGGAGAGGCGGAGTCGGGCGTCCCCACACGAGTTGAGCATGGCCTGAAGCCAAATAGGCGAGCATCAATGCGATGTTTGTTGTGGCGCTCCAATCGATTTGTTGGAGTAACCGCATCCCACGCGATGTATGTACCATCTCCCTCGCAAAAGCAAACCGGGATGCGATCCATTCGTTCCATGACGTCAGCTTGTCTTGCCAACGCTCAAAGTGAAGGATAACACCAACGCGAACGTTATCGCTGACGGGAAGATCCCAAAACAGCATCGCGCGGAGTTCTTCGGTCGGTACTTCAAGAGAGAACAATACAGCGGCAATGGATTCCGGCTTTAGAGTGAATATGCTTATGGCTGCCCCGATGGCGTATGCGACTCTGGACGACAGACGCGCCGACGACAAAATAGTTTGGGAGTGTCGCATGACGAGGTGGTTCAATGTCTTCACAAGAAGCACAACTGTTTCATCGATGGCGCTGCCGACTGTTGCCCGGAGGATTGAAAAGAGGTCCTCGTCCGATAATCTGCCAGCGATGGCGATTTCAGCTTGCACGGTGGGCACTTCGGTACTCAAATGCTGTGTTTTCAGGACTACTTCCGTTATGCGCCATATCACTTCCCCGGTAAAATTGCCGCGACACCGAGCGAGTACACGACCGATGGAAACTTCACGGATCGCAGATTGGGAAAGGGGTAATGTCGAAGGGGTGTGGAATATCGTTTCCACGAGAGAAGGAAGATCCACGTGGTCCTTTAGTTCCAGCAAAAGATTTCCCAAATCCGCCTCGCGCTCCAAGAGGGGCTTGGCGCTATTCTTGAGCTCCTTCGCGAGCGGTTTCAATGCTGTGATCAGACACCGCTTATCCGCGAACACGGTTCCTCTCCCGACGTTTTTCAAAAATTGTCCGTACTCGGACATTGTCCCCGCAATCTTTCCGCCTCGTCGAAGGGAACAAATCAGGCTCGCTAGGTCCATCGTACGTCCTCGCAGGAGAAGCAGTTTGGTCCGTTTGCCCAAAACCTCCAGCCCGATGTCCCTCCACGCCCGAGATATCAGGCAAAAGCGCGCATATAAATGAAAATCGGAGACGAAGATGGCGATGCGGTGAATGATTTCGACGGGGAGTTGTCGGCCAGGACCGCGCGATCGAGAGGCCGCCACCGGCTCAGGACTAAGGGGATCCGAAGCCGAATCAAAATCTAACGGCGATCCATCGTCGTCGAAAAGATGAGAGTGAAGGGAGCCCAAATGTGAATGCGATTGCGCACTGAGTCTCTAATGTGGAGTTAGGCGACATGTAAGGCGCTTTGTAACGTACAATCCAGTACAGGCCTGGACACTCACCATGTTGCGTTTCTGCTACAGTCTTTCTGAGCTCTCCTGAGGTGGGATTCTTTTGGTCTTCATGGCGAGTGGGGTTAATGTTTGGGCCACAGCTCCGTGGCAGAATCTGCACTCGCCACCTCCCGTCCAACATTTCCCCATCCTCATCATACAGGCCGTTTCATAGGTGACTTGGCGATCAACACTCTCGTGACTGGGCACCTGAGACCTTTGGGTTAACGTTGCGCGTTCACTTCCCAATATAACATCGCCCGAAAAATAGGTGTATCAATCTTCCTTAGGTTCTCCTCCAATACCACCAAATACCTGTTTCTGTCTTTTGATAGTGACGCGATTCACCAGCGGCCATAGCCCAGCCGCGACTTGCCACGTGATGCAATTCAATTATACCTGTACTCGCACACACCAACCACCCACGGCACACCATCTCCACCGGGCCCTACGCCAGCCGAGACCGAATGCGCTTCCCTTCACCGTAGCGCGCACCGCACTCGTCCCCGCGGTGACCGCTGAACTTCCCTGGGGTCTCCTCGAATCCACGCCGAACCCGAGTGATCCCTTGGACCCCGCCGAGGTCATCCCCAGGGCGGTGAGACCTGGGCCGCTACGGCCGTTGGTGGACGTGGAGCGGTGACTCGGCCCGTCGCAGGTCGTCGGCAAAGGCACGGTAGTAGGCGACGGTGGCGAACGTTTGCGCGATTAGGTTGGTGAAGATGAGCGTGTAGAGTGTGAGCGGGTGCGCGTTGGGGTAGGCGGCCTGGCGTGCGGTGCGATTCGGGTGGTGAGAACTGCAGGACGAACGACCAACGGGACTCACCAAGACCCCCGCGTCGTCCCTACGAACGTCAATACCATGGACGACAAAGTG
The DNA here is from genome assembly GCA_001574975.1 of Gonapodya prolifera JEL478. Classification (NCBI taxonomy): domain Eukaryota; kingdom Fungi; phylum Monoblepharomycota; class Monoblepharidomycetes; order Monoblepharidales; family Gonapodyaceae; genus Gonapodya; species Gonapodya prolifera. The sequence continues at coordinate 188,024 of KQ965805.1, forward strand.
TTGGCCATCAGTCTCATCGTCGCTACCAGTCTTGTGATCCCATGCCCTCCCCCCCTGGCGCCTTTCTTGCTCACGACGTGCACCGCGTCAGCGGCCATGCGTGCGCTTTCCATGACACCTCTCAAAGTCGCACGGTGTCGACCGAGAAAGTATACGTGCAAGACGATAAAGACCCCGGTGGTGAGGATGAGCGAGGCTTGGTTCGCCAGCGCCGTGGTAGAGGGAGCATTACCGAGGGCAAAGGTGTGGCGGTGGTGATGAGGTCGCGGCGCTTACATATGGTCAGGGGAATTAGCGTGAGCGAATAACCACACGCAGACCAGACACACACCATTGATTGGCAAGAAAATTGGTACCTATAAGGAATACCAGCGCCGCCGAAACTCCACAATTCTTGTTTGAGAGCGCGCAGATTCTCATGAAGTAGGTCACGAACCGTAGCAAGAACCCCAGGGAGAACATGATGCAGGCTAGTCTGGTCCGATTCAAGATCAAAGTGTTGGTGACGTCGCTACCCTTGAAAGCCCCTCGGCCTCACACGCGACTCACTGCATGCTCGGATTATAGATCCCCACACTCCCCATGACGAAAAACAGACTACCCGCGCCGAACGTGGAGAGCGTGCCGATGCAGAGATAGCGTAGCGCGGGTGGGAAACGGCGTAGGTCGGGTCTAACGTAAATGTGGTTTTATGCGACGTAATGTGGTGGGGATGGAAAGCTCGACCGTAGTCCTTACATGAAAGCGAGAGGATGAGGAACTGTGATAAGCCCCTGGAAGCCACCAACCAGATGGATCGCAAAACCTTAATCAGCATCTCGACTGTCACATTCGCTTCACAGAGCACTGCATACCCGGTCATTGCGAGTGCGTTCACCAACACCTGCATCTGCGTTATCGCAAGTGCGTCCACGGAAACATCGAGGACATTTCCGAGGTACATCGAAAGCGAGGCTACAGGATTGGAGATGTGGCGTTGGAAAGTAAGAAGTGCGTGCGACCGTGTGCTGCCTGGGGATTGGCGATCAGGGGAGGTGCCTTGATCGACACTTCGCCCATCCACTTTGTCGCGAGCCAGATTCAAGAAGACGCGACAATTTTAGGGTAAATTTGGTGGGGTGGTGCGTGTGTTGGGAATGGTGCCTTGGGGGTTCTGGGCAGGTGTAAACCTTTTTAAATTTCAATTCAGTTTTGTGCTTTGTTATAATTGAACATGACTTCTTTGGTCTAAGTCGGGAGGGAATGGGTTCTCATGTTATGTTTCAAGGTGCAAGTGTGGTCTACGCGGACCATCTTTCAGCCCTTCATGCTGCTGCTCATCATGGCAACACTGGCGCGGAATTCGGATTTCAGCTTCCTTCTCCACCTCAAATGGGAGTGTTGGCCCAAAACCAGCTCACCCCAGCGTTCCAAGTCGCCAAGCACCTTTCCTTGCGCACTCATCCGTTTGATAACGTCGGGAGAGCACTTCTGGTTCCCGCCAAGGGTGTTGGGCAGGGTTCAAGGAGCTCTAAAAAAGCAGTGACAGCTCCATGTTCAAGACCTGCTGCAAGCAGTCAGTAAGGTAAGTTGAACGTGTGACAGTACTTGTGTCAACTTTCTCAGGTCTCATACTCTACAAGGGGGCTGGTCTCAATACGGCATCACCACAGAAAGTTGGTCTCAGCCTGGCATTGGCAGAGGAATGGTTGGACATCCTGCGATTGTTGGTGCAGCTTCAGGTGAGTCCTGTAACACATCAAGATTTTTCAGGCTCCAATTCACTATACACCTGGCCTAGATGCATGGCCAAAACTTAATCAGGGTGGTGGAGTGCTTGTGACCACACCTAGTCCTGCAGCTTCCCTGCTTTGTAAGTTGCATGTTATGATATCATAGTAATTGATCATCCAAAAATATTCACCCAGTGATTCCTTTAAGCCATCTAATCGGTGCAAGTGCTCCAGCATAGATTGGTTCTGTTACCAGTGTTAGTCCTCTAGCTCTCCCAAAGTGTGAGGAATGTTGCGCAACATCAATTTGGGGCAGCATGATGTCATCAAAAATTAAACATGTGTATTATAGCCCCAAAACATTTGGCAACGGGTTTCAATGCAGGCTCAAGTAAGTTGCAGGCAACTTGCTGTTGGGGAAAGCTGGCTACAGGAAGATTTACATTGGAAATGTTTTCAAGGTCCTGGAATGCAGAGCTCCATTGTTTGTGAGCTGTATTTCATAGGAAGCAAAAAAGACAGCATTTTGCTTGGTGAAAGTGAATTTTGACCAAGATGTAAATGGTGACATAACATTGTGTTTTGATCATCGCATCAACCAGCCTCTGGGTGTCTACAGGCACAACACTCTCATTTGCACAGTCATTGCAATGGTTCTGAGCACCAAAGTTGAGACCATTCAAGTGAAGATCCGTACTTTTAAGATTACAAAATTTGAATGTGTTTCTGGGGACAGCAGCTCAGCTGATCTTCTTGTCATGAACCCCATGATTTAAGATATGACAGGCAAGTTCCTCTTCCTGGCTCTTTGCATTAAGTACAGATGCTGACTTCTCACACAGTCTCAGACTTTGATGGTACACCTCTCCTCCTTCTTGGAGTTGGTCCAGCTCCAAAAGTCTGTGGATGCCCTGCCACAATGGATGACAACAGTAAAGCCAAACTTGATGCATGGTCTAAGCTTGTGAGTAATGAGCATCTATACAAAATTTTGTGTTAGTTCTCTAATTATAGCTCTTGCGTAACCTTTTAGGTTCCTGGCTACAAGTCAGCCTTCTTGGAGTTCTACAATGGCTTCTTATGCCAGTTCTGTGGAAGCTTCCCAGATCAAATTGGGGAGTCTGGTGCATTTGTCTGCCCCACAGGCTAATATCAACCTTTGTCTTGCCAGATGCATGTGACTGTGATCACTGTGGGCACACCACATGTGGAGCCTGTCTGGAAGACCACAAGGATGATGTGAAGTGTCCTTCCTGCAATCTGGACAGACTTCTTGGTGGAGGATTTCTCACCATATGCCATGGTTCAAGCCTGCATTCATACTAATGAAAATCTCCTCAAGTCCCTTAAAGGGATACAGCCCAGACACAAGCAAGTTTGCCACATGAAGCTTCTCAACGTTGCCTCAGCCCCACCCAGATGCTCATTTTGAGCAATCAACACACTCAAATAGCCCTGCCCATGTCGCGATCAGGTCAGTGTTGCAAAGAACACACATTGTTGGTTGCTTGCAGGCTTGACCAAAGCTCAAGTCGAGACTGCTTTCAACACCCAAATCCATCATAAATGCACATGCGCTGTATGTACTTGAGGTGTCTAATTTGTACGACTAGTCTTTCCTGTAAAAAAAAGCTCGAGTTTCAGGTTGAGAGCAGATTTTTGTGGTCGCAGGGTTTAACCACAGCGTCGACTGACCAAAAACGACGCGATTGCCCCCAAGATGCCCCAATCCAAC
>KQ965805.1:191490-235966 GCA_001574975.1 Gonapodya prolifera JEL478
AGTAGCGGACTTCTAACTTGTTGGGGGTGGCAAGAATCCGCGATAAATGTGCATGGTGCACTGAGGGACGGGCGACTGGGGAGTGAGCAAGTGAACTCGCGAGTTTTACAAATTACAATTCACTTAATCGCTCAGTTTATCTAAACCCAACTCGCTCGCAACTCGCGAGTTTCAACTCGCCGAGTTGGCAAGTTTTCACTCGCTCACTCATAGCTTTAGTCCTGGGACACACCTAAAATGGGAAGTCTCCAAGTAGACATCAATGCACAGCCGGACAAGGAGAAAAGTGACCTTGGAAACATAGAACAAGTGAATCTGTCCTCAGAGCGTGTCGTCAAAAGGTCCAATCCTCTTTGAAGCATACAAGTGGTCTAATATGCAGTGAAGAGGCTCAGAAACCCTTTCATTGATCTCAACCCATGGATGCTCCACAGGTGTATTGTGCACAGACTCAACTAGCTGAACGCTTTCTTACTCTTGATTGGAATGCTTGTGTGCCAAGAGTCACTGAAACAAATGTTGTGAGATGGGCTTCTGTTCCCTTGTCTGCCTGCAGAGAGTCTGGTAGACCATATTGCAGGATAGCAGGACTGAGCAAGCAAGGTTGCAGTCACAACATGAAGTCCCAACTTTTCACAAGTACCATGTACAATATGATAGCTGTGCTTGCAAATAAAGATGAGGCTCTTGGTTTTGGACGCGATCACATAAAGGCTAAACCGCAAGTTGCAGTTGATACAGTGGAAGTAGTACATGGCATACCTATCAAGCGACCAAGTGTTTTTATGAACGGTACTGGAGGGAAGCATCCAACCACGCACACACACACACATTGCAAGGACCTCATTCTGGTCCATGTGATACTGCCAGCCAAAGTATGGCGCAATAATTACCCCTCAAGTAATCTTCGCACGGCGCCCTTCCGTCCTTGCCTGGAGGTGTTGTGGATAGACCCGTCGAAGGGATTCCCGCACCTGTTTTGAGCTGATGTTGCCCTCAAGGCTCCCTCGCAGAAGCAACTGGATACTCTTAGTGCCGTTTGGGTGTCCTGCCTGTCCCGAATCGTGAGGTTTTGGGCAGGAAATGGCGATTGGTGAAGAACACTCACATCGGCGACCGCTTCTGCCACCAGCACATCCAGTTCATCATCTGAAATGTCCGATTGATACCGTATGCCCAGTATCTTTGTGAATCTCTTGATGCTGATGATGGAACAGTCACTGGGAAGAATGCCATTATTCCTGGATCTGCGCAATGATCTGGCCATCCATCACGAGCCGCCTGAACTCCTCGCGAGTGATGTGTGTCTCGATTTCTATCGCGGATGGGGTGCTTTGGGCGGTGTCGCAAAATATGCAAAATGTTCCATATATTCAAATGAACTGAATGGTTTGGGGGTGAGACCAAAAACACGGCATAATCGGGCGAGTTTTCTTTTCGGCGTTCGGTTGTGGAAATACTTGCAGACTGAGCATGTGTTCCTGTCTAATTCGCTTTGACTCGGTCGGCGGAATTACACATGCGAATGTGTTGAAGCAGAGGCCCCACCTGCCTTTCCTTTCGCTATGCACCATCAACCCGGGCGGCTGGCGGCGACGGAAGAAACGGGCCGCTCACCAGTCTGAACTATGGGGTCCAGTGAGCTGCCGGCCAGGTTCGTCTACTCCAATGACTCCTGCTAAACTCATCTACCTCTCAATACCACCAATCCCACACCCAATGCTCTCCTCCGTCGACTGCCAGGTGCCCTGCCCACGCGCCGACACGTTTCACAGAAACCTGCCCAGAATCCAACCACCCCTCACCGCCTCCAACGCCACGTCTGGTCCCACTTCGCCCAGTCCCAGGTCCACTATCCACTCGCCGTCTACCGACACGTCACACGTCAGCGAAACCCACCCAGAATCCATCCACCCCTCACGGCCACCATACCCACACCGACCGCACCACCCACCATAACGGACCTATTCGTCGTCCCCCTCAACCTACTCCCGGGCCCCGTCAACACCCCACTCCTCTCCCTGAACGCCGCTCTCGTGCCGAACTCGTAGGCGGTGTAGAGCGATACGAGGGAGAGGGTGTCGGAGAGGAGAAGGAGGGATGCGAGAAGGAGTTTGGGGCGGGACCGGTGTGAGGAGGGGTGGAAGAGTATGAATGAGGCGAGTGAGAGTGGGAGGGAGGATGATGCTGGAGTGGGCATGGCGTCGGTTCCGTGAGCAGGACATAAAACAGGAGAATCGGAGAAAGCTGTATTTGAAACCCACCGTAGAGTCTAACCAAGAAGTCGACCAGCACGCCCTGACTCGTATGCGCGACAACGACCTGGTTTCCCTTCTCGTCGGTTTCTTGGACAGCCCAGTCGGCCGGGTCGATGTGGATCGGGAACCGGAGCGATGCATACAAACGGGGAACAACGAAGGCGAAAGCGGCTGCTGCGAGTGAGATGGCGGGTTCGACTAGTGTGGGTGTGTTGCGGTGTGGGGTGGGGGGACGAAAGGTGTTGGGTAAGATGAGGGCAGAGATTTGGGCACAGATGGATGCTCACCAACGCCAAACAAAATCTGCGACGGCGTGAATTCCCTCGCTGCGTCTGCCATTGTTCGTGAAATGGCGAGGGGAGGGTTGCACAAAATACGTGACGCACCACAGCATGCAGTGACCACGCACGGGCCAGTCACCAGGTGGGTTTCAGCGGCGCAGACATGGACGAGGTTGCGTTCGCTGTCGCAGGTCAGCTGATTGACAACGCGGGGTATGCGCGGCAGGCGTGGGAGAACAAGAGGGCGGTTCAGAATATGTGCAGGGAATTGGTACGTGACACTGCGCTCTCACTTGCTCGACACGCTCACGAAGCTCATTTATGTGTGTATTCTGTCCTATGCGTCTGGAAAACCCTCTGTGAACCTATCTAGCTCGTCCACCGAAAACTCCCATCCCCAGCATGGCCAGACCACATCGTCGAGTTCTTTCTGGCAGAGTTGGCACTCTGTGACTCCAACAACTTCGTGGCCAATGTCGGTGTCGGTGAGAGGGAGGCTAGGGTGTGGAGCGAGGTTGTCAAGAGGAGGAATATGCGGTGAGTCACCGTACGTGTACTTGGGATCGGACAAAGACCGGCGATGGTGGGAAGAGACGTGCAAGAGCTGGCTTGAGACGGTGACGCGTGGTTAAGAGGAGTCAGACAAGTGTCGTGCAAGGACGCATTCAAGAAAGCTCTCGTGGATCGGACAAACCTCTCGACTGTACTTCAAACCATTCTCAACTCCGGCACCCTTTCACATCCCCACCCACCCACCCAGCTTCGCCCACGGCATTGGCCGCTCGGGTACGCTCCTCGACATCCAACCCAAAGCCTTTGGCTCCTCCCTCCTGCAAACACTCACAAACGACCTCACTCTCGACGCCCTCCGTCTCGGAGGGTACTCCAAACGCTCTACCGCCGCCGCGACAGTGTTCCCCATGGCGACGGGGATGACGATTGCCGTGGTGATCAGGGCGGTTGCGAAAGAGAGGAAGGGGGCCAAGTACGTGGTGTGGGCGAGGGTGGATCAGAAGAGCGCGTACAAGGCGATTCAAGTTGCTGGTGAGAATGTCACGTTATGGCTTGACTTGAACTCGAGACGGAAGTGGATTGGGAGTAAAGTCTCAATGAGCACTGCGGTCCTTTCGTCGCGCGACAAGCCGAGGCGGTCACGGCGCGACTCTTTCCGAGTCTATGAGGTCGCACTGAGTGTGCTCATTACGTCGTGGGCCGAGCGTATCGCCTCAAGGATGTCATGGTACCCAACGGCCGCTCATATCTCTAACCCGCTTTCTTTCTTCTTCCCACACCAAGGCTACACTCCCCTGATCGTGCCGCTCACCCCACACCCTTCCCACCCCTCCCAACTCGTCCTCTCCCACCCCCACCTGCTCTCCATCCTCGCCACGCACGACCCCTCCACCATCGCATGCATCCTCACAACCACATCCTGCTTCGCCCCCCGCGAACCCGACGACTTACCCGCCGTCGCCCGGCTGTGCGCAGAGATGGACATCCCACACGTCGTCAACAACGCGTACGGCGTCGCGTCCCCGCGGTGCGCCGGCCTTATCTCGGAAGCGTGCCATGTGGGGAGGGTGGACGCGTTCGTGCAGAGTGGGGATAAGAATTTCCTCGTCCCCGTCGGGGGGGCGGTTGTGGCCGGACCGAGGAAGGATGTTGTGGAGCAAGTGGCCGGGATGTATGCGGGGCGAGCGGGGGTCGGGCAGGTTGTGGATTTGTTTGCGACGTTGGTGGGGTTGGGGAGGGAGGGGTGGGTGGGGGTTTTGGAGGAGCGTAAGGTGCGTGTGTGTTTGTGTGGGGTGTTGGGGGGGAAGCTGATGACAAATATCCATTTTCGACGTACATCAGGCCCTCTTCACACACCTCCACACTTCCCTCTCTGCCTTCGCTTCCGCCCACAACACCCGCGTTCTCTCCACACCCCGCAATGACGTCTCGATCGCCTTATCCCTGTCCCCCCTTTCCTGCTCTCCCTCCTCTTCGTCCTCTCCCTCCACCTCCTCCACCTCCCCGCCACTCACCTACCTCGGCTCCCTCCTCTTCACCCGTCACGTCTCGGGCGCACGCGTCGTCGTCCCCGGCGGCGCGGCGACCGTGGCCGGGCACGAATTCAAAGGGTGGATGAGCCATATCGACGAGTACGCCGAGGGCGCATACCTGACCGCGGCGGCGGCGCTTGGTGGGACGAGGCGGGATGTGGATGGGTTTGTGGAGCGGTTGGGGAGGTGTTGGAGGGAGTTTGGGAAGAAGGGTGTGCAGGGGAGGGGGAAGGCTGGTGTGAATGCGACGGTGGAGGAGCGGGAAGTCAATGGCGGTGACGGTGTGAGTGCAGGGATGGACGATGATGAGGACGACGAGGTGGTCGGAGTGCCGGTGGGACCAGTGGACTACGGGGTGCTTGTTGACGAGGAAGGGCAGGATATACCCCGGCAACCGAACCATACCGAATCTCCTTCCGAGCTGGCTCCTTCACATGTCACCGCCGAGCGGACACCCACTCCTGCACCTGCGCCTCCTAGCACCCATCCCACACCCCCTTCGGACACTTCACCGCCCCGTCGCTCCCCTTCGCCTCCCCCATCCTCGTCCCGGGTGTCAGGGTTCAACTGGGCCGACGAAATCCCGGACGAGTTCATGGAAGAACTCGAGGTGGCGCAGATGGCGCCGACTCCAAGGAGTGGGTCGCCTATGCAGGTCAACGGGCATGTGGCGACTGGCGCAGGGTCGAGGAGTGGGTCACCTGAACCGGCGATTGACGTGACCCGCGCTTCCGCCGATGCAGAGGCGGTCTCGAATGGAGGGAAGAAGGGAGAGGAGGCTGGAGCGAAGGAACCCGAACCGGTACCACCCCCGCAGCTGCAGGCGCACCGGCACCACGTAACGGTCCCGCTGTCGTTCTCGGCTGTGGTAGCGAACGGAGCGCACGTGCCAGCGCACAAAGGGGTTTCGGCGCCTGTTGCGGTGCCGCGTACCGTCCCCAGGGCACGAAACGGTCCGGCGAAGAAGGACAAGGACGACACCCCTGCTGTTCGGGCTGCTGCTGCCGGGCTTGTGCTTATGTTCGGCAGTGTGCCTTCGAGAACGTCGGGCAGTCCGCGGCCGGGGGCGGCGTCTGTGGCACAAGCGCAGTCGACTCTTGCTCCTGTTGCCCCTGCAGCGGGCGCCGTTGACGAGGTGGTAGGATCGCCGATTGAGGATAAGGGCTCGGGGTTGAGTCAGGACGGGGACGACACGGGCTCAGCCAACACCAACGCCCATACTGTGTCAGAATTCAATGCATCCTTAGGATTCTCGAGGCCCCCTTCGCCCATACGGATCTCGACCGCTGGCGCGACCGCGGCGACGTCCAGGGCTGTGAGTCCGAGTCCATCTTCTCCCCACGTTGCGCACGGCGAGATCAAGGATGCGGGACCTTCGCAAGTGACTCCACCGCGCGCAGCAGAGAAACCGTCTCGTGCGGTAAGTGTCCCCACGGGTCTCCTGGCAACAGCAGCCGCGCCATCCCTGTCGGCGTCGATGCCCGCCAAGGCGCTGACCTGGGCGGAGCGGGCCGCGGCGTCGAGAGCGAGTGCAAGCGCGATTGGGAACGGTGGGAAGAAAGGTGTGGTTGTTGCGGCTGTGGAGAGGAAGGAGGAGGTTGCTGTACATGTCGTGGACGGTCAGGCGGAGATGGATCAACGCAAAGGTCGTAGGGGGTTTAACGGTGGAGGACCGCCAGCATCCACAGGCAAGGCACACCACACACCTCCAACATTACCGCACGCGATAGTCGTTCCGGCGGACCTCGAGCTCTTCGTGAACGGTCTTCCTCGCCACGCGGACGACAAAGTGGTGTTGAAGGAACTGACGAAGCAGATTGGTGGTGTCAAACAATTTACGCAGCCGTTTCCGGATAGGGGCTTTGGGTATGTCAGGTTCAAGACGGGCGAGGTGAGTTGTCGTGGGGCAGACGCAACAAGGGGGGAAAATTTTTAAACGCAATTTTCCCATACTTCACACTCCGCAGGATCTCAAACGAGCGCTTGCATTTCGGCACTTTGAACTCGACGGGCACGAAATCCGGCTTGAGCTGAAGAAGGATCGGGAAGAGCGTGGAAAGGGAGGAAGCTCGGGCCGAAGAGCTGAAGTGGATCGAGGGGTGTCTCAGCGCACCCGCGGGTGATGTTCGGGACGCGACGCATTCGGTTTCGAGGGAGCGAGCAAAGTCTGGGAGGTAATTTTGAGTCGACCTGAAAAAAGGAGGAGACAAGAGCTTTGTTCTGCAAATGAGATTCATTATCAAATATACACAAGTAGTTTTCCACGCATTCAAGTTATGGAATGACTCTGGATGGCAAGTCGAGGGAGGCAAACTCGAAAACCTCTCTGGGTGTGTCGGTTGATTGACGAAACCTGTCCACAGCAATTTTGTTAGCGCCACCACCACTCCAACATTGGACATTCCCACCTGGATTGCACGGTAAACATGTCTGGGACAGTACTCTCCCACTCTGGCTCTCCCGTCCAAGTCTCACCAGCGATGCGTTGCAGTTCCATTCCGGAAGTCCACGATCGAATCGTGGATTTCTTTGCACAGAATAACAGCCGCGATGCCATCGTGGACCTTTCTCTCGTATGGTGCGTCTTGAAAAGTTATGCCTTTTTGTCCCCACTCGCGGCAAATTCCATCTTATCATTTCGTTTCATTCAAATTTACAGCAAAGCCATGGCATCAGACCATTGTCAGCCGCCTATGGCACGTCATTGAAATCGATCGACGCAATGGTTTTGGGCCTCCCATCGCAATCTCCGCGTTCGCCCGGCTCAGTCCCGAAACCAGGTCTCTCATTCAACCTGTCAGCATCACCTTTAGGGCGTTCACAATAGAGAACACACCGCAATTAGTTGACTTTCTGAGCACCGTGGGCCCCTCGGTGACTCAGTGGGTCATGAAGACCAACTGCGCTGGAGGATTCGTGCGCTATTTGGCGCGGTTTGCCTGTTTCAACATTGTCCGGAGATTGGACCTCACAGTGAGAGCAGTGCATGACGTGGAGGCGATGGACATTCTACTTCGCCAGTGTACCATGCTAGAGGACCTCTCAATAACGGAGGGGACGGATCCGGCCGTTCATGCTTCACTCGGAAGCCTGTGTGCGCCTGAGCGGATCCAAACGTTCGTTTTCAAAACAGCGGATCCGCAAAAGAGGGTTTGGCGAGGTGTCTACAAAGACATATCGAGGATGACCAACATTGAATACCTCCGGATCGAAGAAGGACAACTCTCCACTGAAAAACTGTCAATATTGGCCACTTTGGGCAGGATCCGAAAATTAGTTCTCAACTCGCTCTACGTGAGCGAGGAGGACGCACAAAGTAATCGGGCCGCCCTCCAAAACCTTCTTGAAACAAATGGACCCCATCTTGAAACACTCCAAATGACCAACTTCCCCCCCGACATGTGTTTCACACTTATAACAGCACACTGTCAAGCCCTCCAGGAGCTTATTCTAAATAGCTGCGACATAGACGCGCCCAGAATGGTGACGGGTCTCATTACGGCACTTCCACGCCTCCAACTCCTCTGCATCCGAGAAATAAAACCAGTGCCAGAGGAAGCTGATGTTCAACCGGAGCTGGACAGTCTTGCTGAAATTCTCGCGGAACGAGAGCCAAAACTGTCGTTCTTTTTGGATTGGAGATCGGTCGGATACGCATCGCATGGCCCAGGGTTCATCACATCGCCTTCTCTTCACGATATGGATGCTCTCTCCGTGGGTATGGTCGTGAGATACTTCGACTGGGATCATTGGGAACTGGGATGACAGGAGGTCGGTGACGCTTGGCGTTCTCATCGTTGGATGTTAGTTTTAATGGCCTTTGGTACCTGCTCGCTTTGATTTGAAGGATTTCCACCGACGATGTCGTCGAATCGTCTCTATAACTTTATTTGAAGCTGTCGACGTGTGATTGATATTTAATGAATGTCGAACTCTGCCTCCGACTCTACTATTATAGAGAGCGTATAAATATATTGTATCAGGGTAGAAATTTACATGCCGTTTGAGTGAAGAAGAAGAAATTCTACCTTGTCGAATATCAAACACCGGAGCGAGATCAGAAATCAGACAAAATTCCAATTTGTAAACGATGTAGTCTTCGATTTCAATGGACGTTTTTGGTATTCCGAGGTATGAAAATAGGCGAAACAGGAGGTTTTGGGACGGTACGGGACCGGGCAGGTCAAGGACAATAATCAAGCGACGACAGGAAAGGCAAGGCGGACATCGACGATTAGCGCACGGTGATTGGAGGCTTTTTCAATCTGGTTGTGCGCCCCTCCCTTACACTCTTCGCCATCGTGTTGGCTGCGCTCGTTCCAATGGGGCGGTCAGGCGGAACCCATCATCGGACTTGACGGAGAGCATCGTAGACGAGAGCGCATCACTACCATCAGGACTGGCGACGTAATCGTGGACTTTTCCGGCGGTATCGCCACCGCGTCCCCTCCAACGTCACAAACCCAAACACAACAATCGCCTCGAAGCAAAACCTCAGCATCAACTCCAACCAATCAGTAATAATCAAGCACTGCGCCAACTCTCCTATTTGATTAGCATCAGAGCGATACAATGACCGCTTCTCCTTTGCCCAACACTCTCCCTACCCTCCCTCACCTCACCCTCCCACCTCTCCCTGCCCAACCAACACCGCCAACGGCCACCCAGCAACACTCCACAATGCTACCACCACCATCAATTCCTATGCCCCGACGACGCTCCCTTAGAGCAGCTTCCGCGGGATCCTCCAAAAAAGGTACTAGACTCTTTTTTGTCCATACCAACAAAGTTCGCTTACTCACTGTCCATCTTCCTTGCGAAATCCAGTCCCCACCGATCCAACGTCCGAAATCGGGACTCTTGAGCGCGTACTTCGGGACACAGTTGCGCGTCGACGGCCCCTCTTCAAATCTCAAATGTCGTTCGCAGCAGCTCGGTCAACGGCGTCCTCAAGCGCCCTGGCGCCCGCCCCGACCAGTCAAAGTGACTTGGCATCTTCACCGAATCATAGAGTGCACAAGAACGTGCGCAGGTCGCAGCTTAAGGATGTGGATGAGCGAAAGACATATTTGGCGGAAATGTGTCGCGAGGATAGGCGAGGGACCAGGATGAAGCTTGTAGAGCAAAACAGGAAGGACTACAAAAGTGAGTACAGGACGGTGCAGAGGGGCCCTGAGCACTCGACTTCTCTTGGTGGTGGACGTGCGAGTGGAACGAAATTCAAATCTTGCATTTTGATATCTCCCACCAAACGCAGCCTTCGACACAGTCCTCGAGACCCAAGGCACCTCCAAATCCGAACTTCTCGCCTCGCTCAAAAATTCCTTCGCCGACTTGCAACAGGAGCTCTCCTCCGAACCGCCTCTCGAACCACCACCCTTATCGCTCACCCCAAGCGACGTAAGGGGACGGGAGCGAAGACGCTCGACAAGTGTGGCCAGCCTGAACTCAGACCATGGGAGTTCCAGGTTGAGGAGCGCAAGCAGGTCCTCGCTGGGACCCAGTCGGAGCGGGTCTATCCGAAGCTTCGCATCCTTGACGGTGGACGGCGAAGGAGGATCATCGCTACAAGCGGACTCGGACTCGACTGCAGGGTCCGGCGTGTGGGACTCCCAGTCGACGCTTGGCTCGGCTACCTCATCACTTGCCTCCCTCCATCTCGACGGGGACTCAATATCACCATCCTCCCCTTCCCTACCCAATCTCCCACCCCCAAACCCCCCTTCTCGCCGAGTATCCATGAGCAAAGTAGACGGAGGGAGGAGAAAGACTGTGTGGCCGGCGGGAGGGCCGCGGGCCCCAGATGTGAAGGCGGAGAGGGTCCGGAAGTGGGACAAGCAGGCGAAGATGGGGAGGATGGTGAAAGTAATGAAAGAGCGCAGACGTGAGTACTTGCGAGCTTGGAAGGCCTGTGTCCCGGTGCGGATTAAAGAATGGTTTCACGAACACAACCTGCCACCTCCACAGTATGCACCCTGGGCCTCCAAAACCCCCGCCAAAACCTTGGAAATCTTCTTTTCCTTACCGATACCCTCGACCCAGAACTCGACCAAGATCCCGACCAAACCGACCCACCCATTTCGCCCCTCTTTTCCCAGCCCGTCTCGGTGCCCACTCGGGGCGACCTCACCGGACCCAACCCGCCCACGATGCCGCATGGCGGAAAGAGTATTGGGAGGATTGCCGCCGCCCAAGTGAAGGCGGACATGGCTCGAGAAAAGTCCAAGGATATATCCGTGACACCTGCAAGGCGGGAAAAGGTGGCGCCGTACCCCTCGGGACCAGCTAGATTTGCGAGGAGATTAGCCGCTGGAATGGCCGCAGTGACTGGGATGCGAAGCAGCTCTGGTGGAGATTCGTCTGGAGATGGGTCTTCGGGATCCGCACTGCCCGCCGGGAGCCCGCCGCTGGGGCCGAGCAGACCCCCTTCGACAACATCAACCGTGACAATAGTCACTCTTCGAACAGCCGCTGACGTGGCAGCGCACCGTCCCCTCCTACATCGTGCGGCAAAGCTTCTCCACGACGAAATGCTCACCCGCGACTTGGACGTCGGCGACGGGGACGATCTCGAGCAGCGCATTGTAGAGGATGGCTTCGTTGTGGACATTGTGGTACTTGCCACGCCACTACCCGCGTCATCGGTTGAGTCTGCAACCGCTGCGGCGTCCGAGGGCGGAACATTTGCGGTAACGCCGCATCCACCGCATCGAGAGGAGCCTATCGCGGTGTGCGAGCGGACGTACATGAAGGGTTACCTTTTCGTCCAATATCTGTGTGTACACCACTCCTGGCAGAGACGTGGCTTGGGCGCGTGGATGATGGTGCGGATGGCAGACGCGGGGAAGCGCAGGGAGAAGAAGGGCCTCATGCTGGTCAGTGTGCGGGAAACTGTTGGCTTCTATGGTGGGATGGGGTTCGAAGAGGTCGTCGGGGCTGGCGTGGAATGGACAGGGGGTGATCGGTTGATGGTACGGGATTTGAGAGATAAGAAGGAGCTGGCGAAGAAGACTGAGGGAAGCGGCGCAGAGGAGGGTAAAGACGGGAAGCCGCTCGGTCTGGGCGAAGAACTGGGGAGGGGAAGGTTGTGGGGTGTTCCTGCAGAGCTTTCCGATAAGAAGCCTGGTGCTGGGTAGTATGCACGAACGCTGGCGTTGCAGGGGAAGGAGGAAAGATGGGTTACCGATCACTGTACTCACCGATCTTTGGATTGCACGGACTCGTTGGGGACGTCTTGTTAAGAATTGTTTTAAACATGCACGGGTAGCATTCACTGCAAATATCACGCATTTTATTTAACCTGCTGGAAATAGAAGGTGTAATG
Source organism: Gonapodya prolifera JEL478 (assembly GCA_001574975.1). Lineage (NCBI taxonomy): Eukaryota > Fungi > Monoblepharomycota > Monoblepharidomycetes > Monoblepharidales > Gonapodyaceae > Gonapodya > Gonapodya prolifera. The sequence continues at coordinate 203,399 of KQ965805.1, forward strand.
AACTGTCGGTGAATCATTAGGGTCTCCCAAAAAATGGCATCCAGCCATGCCCACGAGTCTCTTCTATTCGACGACGAAAATTGCTCCATCTACCCTGATCGTATAGTCATCAAGAGGTTCTTTTGCTCGGTTTAACCCGTCACAATCCGGTGATCGACGAGTCTTCATCCCTGGTCGGCGTCTTGCCTGTCCAGCTATTTCTTCCCCGTCGGCCACAAGACAGTTCGGTTCTCCACGATCAATTCTATCAACACACATGAGCAGCTCGGTCTGTCGTCGATTCAGATGAAAGCCTGGGGTGAGTGGACTTGCTTGCTGTGTTCGACTTGGCGCCAAGACAACATTCCGACCCCGATTCATCTCGCCAACGCCGGCACACTTCATCTACGACTTTCATCCACTTCCCGTCAAAGGTATGGGGCTGTCCAACATCTGGTGGGCACTGGACTTTGATCGCGCAGGGGTCGCCGGAGTTGGAGCTGATAATCATTGAAGTGCAGCATGACATTATTCGAAAGGTGAGCTTTTGACTTATCGTTCACTTGCGACTGGGTCGATCGCGACTGAATACCTTGCACTTCCATTCATGCTTATTATGACGTCCTGACACAATTCTTCCCATATGTGAAGGGATTTTCGGTAGCCCACAAGTCTCAAGCCTTGGCTGTCTTGCAGAAACTCGTTCCTGACGCCTTTGTGAAGGGATCTCACGAATTGATTCAAGTGAAGTCCGGCACCAGCACCAAAGAAGATTGAATTCAAAACGATTTGATTCATCAATGATCTATGTAAAACTGTTTAATGTGAAGGCCAATATGACGATATCAATCCTTCGTGATTCGCAAGCCGTTGGAGTCAGAAGACTCGCAACTGCATAACAAAAAATGGAAAACTTGGTCTGGCCATGAAACGATATGCACTCTATTATGAAAGCAGAAGACAAGCCTCTTAGTCGGAATAATGTTTCGAGGTGAGGTGTGCATGCCGATTCAATCTCAAAATGTAATATGTTGATGTCATCCCGCCTGCTCTCGAACTTGCACTGGAAACTAAACATGAAGCCAAAAATGAAATTTCTGATGGCGGCTCACGTTGCGATATTCACTCCATTATGAAAACAGGAGATCAGTCCTGTATCCAACATAGCAGTTGAGGTGAAGCGCGAAACCAGATTCAATCTCGCAACGTTCAAACATGTATTGTGCAGACGCCATACCACATGTTTTCAAACGCACACTGGAAGTAGATAAGGTATTCATTGTCAGGTGGTAATATTAGCCAGTGCTTCCGCTGTAACCTAATTTACTGTACAATGCGTTTAGGACCACCTCGAACTTTGCGTCTTGTGGCGCACATCAAGCTAAAAAAGGAAATCCTTGACCGCATCCCACATGGCCTCAAACCCACACCAGAAAAAACGGCAGTTGCGATTGCCATTGCTAAACAACTTTTTGCTCTGCGTAGTTCTGACCGGCTACTAGACTTGGTCGAATCACAACTGGCGCCAAATGCAAAACTGAATATGTCTGACCCTCGACATTCAAATCTAAAGCTTCAATTCTCCGAGAAAGGTCCAGTCTGCGTGACTCATGCTCCATCAGGGAACGTGAATTGACCACGCCAAAACATATATGCTGAGTCCGGTCATGGAAGCATTTCCGGTCGACGGTGTCACCTGCACTATTTTCTGACACTCGGAAGAACACTGAGCAGACCTATCTGAGAATTACTAACGTGAATGAGAGAGCATGGAGGTCCGCTCTGACGTCACGACTAGCCAAAACATTGACCGGATGTCACTCGCACCATGTGTAGCGTGCGGTCATGGCTGAAATAAAACAGCGATTACCAGCAAGAGTACTGGAAACCGATGGTCTGAAGACAATGCTTGCGCGACTGTGAGAGCCGGGAGGTCTCCACTGGTGCGACAAGCCAAAAGGGACAATATTGAACGCTCGCAGTTCGCACCCAATCAGGAGCTCCGCCATGGCTGGAATGAAACAAAAATGGTTTGATAAATTTCATACCTTGGGTGGTGGAGGACGCTCGTTGTTGGAAGATGATTTACTGTTTTCTCAGTGTGTCCTTCCCTTTCTCCACCGTGCCACAGCGACTCAAATTCATCTGAGGTCACGATTATCCCCGTAACATATACGCTAGGGATAATGAAGACATTCAAATTGTATTGTTCGATGAGAGGAAGATAAGGACTCGCTCCGGCCGCAGAACTTGTCAACGATGGACGGTTTATGCAGTAGGTAGAACGAAATACGGAAAAGGATCACTTCACATGTCACAGTATCACAACACAGTCTGCGAGGGGTTCGGGCGAGCCCCATCTCAAGTTGCTTTGCCGGCCCCATGCCCTCTTCCACTCACCAACCAATCCGCGCCAACGGAACCAACTGGACTCAACCTCCCCTTAGCAGCGAAGGAAAGCGTAAGCTAGAACGCGGCTACTTATAAGCGAATGTAAACTGCAACAGTACAAGTTCCGACTCCTAACCCCATTCTCGTCTCGGTTCTACCGTCTCCCCGGTCACTTGCCCCCGGCTCTCTTTCGCAAGCGTCTCTCGTACAACAGTCGCGACTCGCGTGCCCTCGGTCTCACGTAGTAACCACCGCCTGCACAGGCCGAATATCAAGGCCGAAGTACCACGACCTGTCTCCCAACAAACCCAACAAAATGGCCGCCAGCCACGTCAGCCACGCCCACGAGACGCCCCTCCTCGAGGACGAACACTGTTCTATCTTCGAGGACATATCGTTATCAAGAGGTTCGTTTTGCCGTTTCCGCCATTTTGGCGTGACTCTAATTCGAATCTTGCGGGCCCAAAGCTATTTCTTCCCCGTCGGCCACAAGACTATTCGGTTCTCTACAATTCATTCCATCAATACACATGGGGGGTCGGCCTGTCGCCGATTCAGATGAAGGAGTGGGGTGAGTCGTGTTCGGCCATTCCACGTGTTGAGGGCCGTCTTGGCGCCAAGGGGATACACTCTGACCGCGATTCATCTCGCTACCTCCGCAAACGCATCCGTCACCATCGCACATGACCCCGTCCGTCGGACGTCAAAAGGAATGGGTCTCTCCAACATTTGGTGGGCACTCGACTGGGACCGCGCGGGTATCCAGCTTACGGGACCAGCGCCGGAGTTGGAACTGATTATCATCAAGGTCGAGCATGATGTGATTCGGAAGGTGGGCAGCCGTCTTGTCGGTTTGCGGTTGTGTCGACTGATATTTAGTTGAACTTGCAATCCTGCGTCACAACCCGGCCCGATAATTCTTCCCACTCTTACAGGGTTTTTCGGTCTCCCGCAAGTCGGACGCCTTGGCTCTGTTGTGGAAGCTCGTGCCTGGCGCTTTTGAGAAGGGATCCAACGAATTGATCCAGCTGAGCACCAAGAAGGATTAAATTTATTGGAATTCGATATAGACGTACGAAAAATATGCAGTGTAGAGCGAAAATTCGCGATAAGAAGGTTTGAAGAACACAGACCGTCAGTTGGATCAGTGCCTTATTGCAGGCGCCAGTAGCAATTACATTAATCTACAGGACCTCTTGCCGTCGTATTTTTGCGAGTAAACTTCTCTCCCTACACTTTCTTTCCATTTCCAGCATCGACGCCACCTCGGTCGGATCTTGCGGGTGAACCTCCCCTGCCTCTCCCTTTGCCCCCAACGAAAAAGTTGTCCACGATGCTGCGACCGCGTGCCAGCTCCAAGGGCCCGTCGACGCAGCTGGAGATGATGATCACGATCACCGAGGACGAGCTGAGACTCGCGCGGGTATGTCGAGGGACTTGCTCGCCCCATGCAAGATCCGCGATCGCTCACCGTTTTCTCACTCACGGCACATCGTATGGGCAGATGGGATACCAGCAAGGTGTGTTTTTGTGTGTGCATCGGCTGACTTCGGGTGATCCAAATTTCTGGCGACATATAATTGTCGGCATCGACTTGTCGAAGAGTTCCGCAGGACCTTCAAATGGATGTACGTCTCCCCCACCTCATTACCCTTCTTCCTTCTCTTTAAACTCACCCACGACCTTCCATCTACCTTACCAAAGCCACAACTTCGGCTTCTCCTTGTCCCACATGTGTCCGCTGCTCATCACCAGCTTTTACCCGACCGCGGTCCACTACGGAGGACCGAGCGGAGCCCTATACACATGGTTGGCTGCTAGCGCGCTACATCTGTGTGGTGAGTGGTCGCACGGGTGTGTTGGACCTTCCAAACTCACCAAACTTGGTTGACCCCACCAACCCCTCGACCACTGACACGAACCTCTACCAGTATCGTTCTCCCTTGCCGAAATATGCTCGGCCTGGCCATCATCCGGTGGCCTCTGTGAGTGGACAGATCTCGCCTTGCCTTTTCACACCTGGCGAGGGACGTTTATTGACGCTAGCCACTCTACTTCCAGACTACTGGAGCGCAAAACTCGGTGGCCCCCGGTACGGCCCCATCCTCTCGTAAGATCTGCCTCTCTGCTTAGTGCCACGCCCTGCCTGACTCCACCTCTGTCATTACCTGCCATCTACCAGGTGGTACACCGCTTACCTCAACCTCTTTGGCGAGGTCGGCGCCCTCGCCAGCTACGCCTTCGGGCTCTCCCTCGTCATCTTTTCTTGCGCATCGTGTGAGTCTCTTATTTCACCCTCCCCTCAATGCCCAGTTGGCCGCAAGGCAAGTTGTCGTGCACCTTGGGCAAAGTGCTCACCACATCCCCCCTTTGCCCCTTCCAGTCTACACCCCCGACTTCGAAGCCGCCCAATGGCAAGTCGGGCTGCTGTCCGTCGTCTTTGTCGTCATGTGGGGGCTCATCAACAGCTCCAACGATACTTTTCTTGCGAGGATCATGGAAGTCGGTAAGTGCGGTCGCTCAATGTCATGTCCTGCTACAAGGTTGACGTCAATAACGGTGCTTGGCACTTGCTAGCTATATTTTTCCAAGTCCTGGGTTGCGTGAGTCCCCTAATACAGCTTGAAGCTTCACCCTCACGCCCACCCGCTCAAATCATACGCATTTCCTTCCACCTCCCCCGCAGCTCATTGTCGTCATTACTCTCCTCGCCTCTGCCCCCCTACACCAAGTCCGTGTTATGTTCCCTGCGCCTGTTCTTCCCTCATCCATCTCACCTTGTTCTCGCCTCCCACACCTGTCTCCCCCCCCCTACGAACCCAGACTCCATCCTTCATCTTCGCCACATTTGCGCAGCCGGATGAAGAGGAACACGACATGCACGTGCACTTGTATGCCACCCTTATTAATATTTCATTTCCGTCGTGGGTTTATATCGGTGAGTTGGCTCCCTGCCGTGCCCCATAACCAAAAACATGCTCATGAATTGGTCATTGACGCTCCAGGCTACGACTCCTCTGCACATATTTCCGAAGGTACTTTTTTCTTCTTTCCGCCCTTTCACCCCCACTGACACCACACACTCACACCCGTCGCCGTCCCCCCACCACCATCCACCTCAACAGAAACCGTCAACGCCTACAAGGGCGTCTCCAAAAGCATCGTTTACTCCATCATGCTTACGTCCGTGCTCGGCTTTCTTCTTGTCATCAGTACGTAGCGTATTTCGGGCGCCCCACTTCCCTGTTCCGTTTACAGAAGACGTGACGGTCAAATCGTCCCCACCCCCACCCCCCACCCACCGGCACCCTTTCGCAGGCCTGAGCTCCACTATCCAAACCCCCGACCTCATCGGCGATAACCCTTTCTTCTCCTATTCGCCCATCTTGCCATTCAGTGGTAAGGTCCTCCATGAGGTTTTACGTGTAGTCCACGGTCATTCCTCACCCCGTCCCTCGTTCCATTCTCTATCTTCCATCCATCCTTCCCCCTATGCTAAACATCAACCGCCAAACAACAGACGCGACCCAAAACCCTCCACTCGCCTTCTTCCTGTCGTCACTCGTGGCAGCGGCCATGTTCTTTGGCGGGCTGGCTGTCAATACTGTGTGAGTACTGTATTTGCCTTCTTACCACAGGAGTGCACGTACACCACATCGATTCCAATTCTCCACACCCTTTCCCACCACTACCCCAACAGAAACTCTCGCATGAGTAAGTTCCCGTGCCCCCTTCCCCTTTCACACACCCAAATACACACCCACCCAATCCCCAGTGTTCGCCTTCGCCCGCGACGACGGTTTCGGCCGCTACCTATCCGCCAAACTCCGGGTCATGCATCCTAAGACGCGCGTCCCGTTACATGCCGTGTGGGCGGGCTGCGCTCGTGAGTTTTCAATTCCCATGCATTCACCGACTGCCACCTTCCTCGCTGACCGATCCATACGACCAACCCCACTGCTCGCCTCCCCGCATCACCAGTCGCAATTGTCCTCCTCGCGCTTTCGTTCGGCGTGCCCTACGGAGGCGTGCAGGGCACGCTGTCGATCTCGACGGTGGGGTTGTTGTTGGCGGTAGGTCGGAGATTGTTTCGAGCGTTCGAGCGTTGCCGCGGTTGCAGCTTTCTGACGAGGTGTGTGGGTGCCGTGCATGTGTAGTATGCAATTCCCATTTTTGCCAAAGTCGCGATTAAAAGTGGGGGTTTTGAGGTGAGTTAGGCGCTTCAAGGGGACAGTCTGCGTGATTCAGCTCTTCTCACTCCACGTTGTGATCCCCTCCGGCACCAGCCCGGCGAGTTCACTTTGGGGTCCCGGCTATCAATTTTTATGGGCTGGACGGCGGTACTATGGGTGCTGTTCTTGATTGTCGTGCTGTGTCTTCCGTCGTGAGTTGAAGCAACGCCGCCATCGAATCAATGTCACGTCGCGTCTGAAGCAATGTCACGCTGCTTACCTCGGGCGGGCCGAACAAACCCCTACTCAAGCGATTTCCCAATCACGCCGGATAATTTCAACTTCTCGAGCGTGGTGCTTGTTGCAGTCCTTGTGTTCATCGTAAGTGTTTCAACTCCTCCTTTCCATGGACACTTTCGGAACGACCAACTACTCTCCCCCCTTTCTCCACCGGCAGACCCTCGCCTGGCTCATCACCGCCCGTCGCTGGTACACGGGCCCCGTCCGCCGCGTGGACGAGTTCAGCGTCGCCGCGATGGAGCGCAGCATCATGGCCGCCAAGGACGCGTTGGCAGAAATTGGACATCTGTCCCATGTTGCGGTGGGGGACGTGGGGGATGGGCGCGCGGCGTCGTATGCAAGGATGTCGTGAGGTGTGAGAGGTTGTGCGTGTGGAAGGCGTATGTACAGGTTGAAGTGGTACATGGTTTTTGTAATTCTTATTTCTTGGAGACATTGTAATGTAGACATGAGGTAAATACTGTCTATAATTCGTCGCTCGTTGCTTTCAATAACTTGAGTTCATATCAATGTTCTGCAGCTGGTAATTGGCAACAACGGAACGACGCATTACGGCTGTGATACTTATGCTGGTTCAAACTATGGCTATGTATAACGCCCCGTGCGGTATAAGGCGATGGGGCGGCTTTGCACCGCATTTCGTGATGAGAGGCCAATACATAGTCGAAGCTGTGCAATGTTTTTTTTGTAACTCATACATCGTAGCTTATCAAAAACGACCAAATCATGTCGTGCTTTGTTGGGGAAGATGCTAACGTGCACTTTTGCTACGCTACGCTCACTTCACCGACAACAAGGGCAATAAATGTTGGAGCCCAAGTAGTTTCTCGAGTTCACAGACCCCCGGATTACCCTTCACCTCCACGCCACGCTTCCTCTTCTCTATGTTTTCTCGTGGCCCTGTTATTCGAATGCAAATCCACGTTAACTTATATATTAGCGGCCAAGTTATAGGACTCACAAATCGGCTCCTGGGTTTGTGGAAATGCACTATTTATTCCCGCTGCCACTTTGCTTGTGTGCTTCATATTTGTGAAAATAAAATTTTGCGCAACCTCCCTATTACACGCCGAGGCAGATCGCAGTTCCAAGAAAAAGAAAGGGTGTTCGCGGTGTGGCGGAGTGAGTCGCCTAAACCTGTTTACATTCCGCACCCTCAGCAACCCTCAGAAACCCCCGTCCGAGTCCCAGCACACGGCCTCAGTCTGGTTGCATTCGCTGCACACGCTGCACTATCCCTACCACCGGTAAGCGTCCTCCTCTTCCGCCTTGGTCTCCCTCGCCCGCCCGTTCGTTAAAATTACGGAATCGAACCGACTGCCCACAGCAATCGCTAATGTCTGGCCAGGGACACGTCGACACAGACACCTCCAGCCAGACCTCAGCCTGGCGTAAACCGTACTCACCTCGACACGCCTCGCGTGACCGGCAGGAGACGTCCGACAACGGCAAATTGGACACGGATCGGTCCACTCCTCCGGCTCGCGTGTCCGGTAGCAGGCGATCGTATTACGGAGATGACACGACAGACACCGACAGCTCCGCTGCTGCGCACCGGCGTCCTGGCGGAAGTACGGTCAGCCGCAGCGACAATTGGAATACCGACACATCCACGCCTGCACAACAGAGACTGTCCAGACTTTCCCGCGGGATGGTTGGCGCGGACGATCAGATGGACGTTGATAAATCAACACCTACACAACGGTACCAGGTTCCTGGCGGAATGGTTGGCGCGGACGTGGACGACAGCTCTGGTACAGAAAAGTCCGCCCCGCCACCACGCAACCTCGCTTCGGGCGGAGCGTTTGGTGGATCGAGCTACAGAGATGAAATCGAGCATTCAAGGCCACCCCCCAAGCGCGGGGTCTCGCCCCGTGCTAGACGAGATGACATCGAGAGCTCCTCTCCGCTACCACACCTCTCTTCGGGTGGAACCTTGGGCGGCTCCAACGGTTGGGGCGGTCTGGCCGGGCACCGGACGACACAGGTAGACGAGTCCGGGCCCGGAGGAATTTGGCCCAAACGAGGACTATCCCCCCGCCCGCAGGCTTTGACAGACGACGCGAGCCCGGCTGGAACGTGGTCCGTAAGGGGACCCTCCCCGAGACCGGGGCAAGGGTACAGACGCGACGACCCGATGGACGCGGACTCGTCGGTGCTGTTTAAACGGAGGTAGAGGGGAGAGGGGAGAAGAGGGGACGTGGCAGCCGGCATAGTTATGTTGCAGTCGTGGGTGGCCGGTGGGATGAGGATTTGTCGTCGAGGCAGGCGGAGGAAATTGCCTGCTCCTTTTTGTGGTGCAGGAACGCCGAGCGGGAAGTGGGGAGCACAACGTGGAGGAAGGCATTCTAAATTACCAAAGAAGATCGTGTCGTCGGCTCTTTTACCTACAAATCAACCCCCGTGATGCTTAAAGTATCGCCATTCCCCCAATTCCTCAAACCAATAAGAGCCGAAAATTTGTCTTAAAACAGCTGTTTATGTAATTTAAACGTATCAAACAGTGTGAAGAACATATTCATATTCGTTCGCGATCAACAAGCTATCATCCCCACGTTCCTGACTTTGACAAAGCAAAGAGATCGACACCGCTCAAGTACCCTACATACTCCGCACAGGAAGCGTCAGCGACACGGCTTGTGCGACAGGGCTGGATCCCTAGACGTGCAGAAAAGGTCATCGACAACGTCACGCATTGCATTGTTCTCTCAACGTCTCCCTGTCCCTCGCTCCAGACTCACCTGCTGACCCCCCACCTGCCGCGGCAAAATCCCCTGGCCCTGCCTCGCCAAATCCCTCGCACCCGCACTCGAGGCCGCGGCTGGAGTCGTTATGGGTGCCGGGGAAGGTACATCCAGCAAAAGGGCTCAACGTTGTTTGAAGAGTGAAATGGAACACGGACTCACCCATGATCCCGAAATAAAACCACCCGGTAAGAGGATGAAGAATGCTATATGCTGACACGACGCCCCCTTTCACAAGCTGCACGCGCACACAGCAGGGGTTGTTGATCTTTACAACAAGAACAAAGAATCGCACTGGCAAGGGGCAGACTCACCCCCGCGCGATCTCAATCCTCCGATGTATTGCCAACCGCCATAAAACGCTCCAAACGCGCCCGTCGCACACCCCATCGCCGCGAGCTTCATGAACGCTGTTCTTGGAAATCGCGACCGCCTTCATCCTGTTCCGGAACCACCCTGCACCCGCGGCTTTTGGTTCCCCATTGCCACCACTGAGCCCTTGGGCGGGGTCCTCTGTGAAGTTGTCGGTGGCTTCGACGACGCGGAAGTTTGTGCGTGCGATCCGGACGCAGACGAGGATGAACAGGGTGATAGTGAGGAGGGAGTTGAGGAGGATGGGCAGGCCAATGGCGAGGGTGAGCTTGTGTGTGTGGGGAGGTATGGTTCATGGGGCGGTTAGTTGGTGTGTGGTTGTGTGGCGCGCTGACACCACTTGAGATGGAAGGTGGAGCACACGTACCTGCTGCCACCGATCTCCCCTCCTCTCCCCGATATAGCAATTTGAATCTGTCGTATCCCGCCAGCTCGCGGGGTCCACAAGTTGGGGCAGCGTTGTACCTAGCGGTGCTGCAAAAGGCAGCCCGAGCGTGAGGAGGATCCTCACGCTAGCTGGGTACCACGTCCTCCGAATGGAGTCGCTGATGGAGGCGAAGGAGGAGAATGCAAGACTGTTGTGTCGTGGTGATGGAGGACGACGCAAGTTTTAGTTTCGTTCCCGGGGGGAGCAGTCGCTCACGAGTGCGAGGGAGAACGCACTCAATGAAGTATGCCAGGGTCGCACTAAAGAATCCCACTCCTCCCAGCGTATTCAAAAACTGGCTGGCGTAGCATGCAGCCCAGGGAGCGCCGTCCATCTCGGGCCATAAAAGCTCTCGCTCAACGCCAATTGGGAGTTTTTTTCTCTTCCACCTCCGGTGAGCATCAACAGCCAACAAAGCACCTTTCAACCGCACGTACGAATATAATAAGCTGGAGTCCGGGGTAAGCCGCCCCGACCAAGGGTTCGTCACCGAGGCAACTGCGCACTGCACCAGGCCAGAGTGCAGATGAGGATTACGAGAGCGGACATGGTGCAGGAGAGTGGAGATGGAACATGCGCTGTGGGGAACGGGACAAGGGTCGATCAGGTATGAGTCCCATACTCGCCGATCTGTGAAGGTGAGGGCTGCCTTTTCGAGTCGCCCACAGTTGATCTCGGGTGCAATTCTATTGATTTCATGCGGTTCACAAGTATTCTATTCGGGAGTTGTACCCTCAACCCAGGGTTGATGTATGTGTCTTCCTTGTGACAATCACAGAGTTACAGTACCTACGTTCCCATATGTACGAAGAGCGCTCACAATTACGACTTTGAATTTTAGCTCCAAAGATAGTGCAGCATTGTGTTTATAAAGAAAGCACTTAATGGGAAGCTGTATCGCCTGTGCTGCAATGAATCCTCATCCCCCAACGAAAATCTCGTGCTTGCATAATTGCTCCGGTAGATCCCGTCCAGCAGCTTAATGACAAGCCAAAAACAAAAAGAGAAAAGGAGGGGAAGCTTCTGTTGTGACACGTGAGTGTATGTAAATGTGCCAGAGTTATGGTGCTCTCTTTCATCAAACTTGACGTCACGCTACAATCGCAAATTCAGCTTTCTATCCCAATGAAGCCCAAGAATCACACAATCACACGTTGGTATCTCTGTTGTCTTCCTGGTTACAATTCATCGCTTGCAGGTAAACAAGAGGTAAAACGAAAGATGGTAGGCGACATACCATAATTGAATTTTAAGCTTTACTAAGCGATCAGCCACCTACCGATAGACGCACAATTTGTGTCAGGCACCAAATCCCCATTCTATGTTGGTGATTGCGATCTTTCAGAACCACATCACTAAGATCAAAATTTACAAAGGGGAGGCAAATTTGCTTCCAAAATTTTAAAAAACGATGACCATTTTCATTTTGACGATTATATAAGGTGGTGATGCACGGAATTCGAATGATCAACCTCGCATCGTTTAAAAAGGCAATGTATGCGCCTCGTTGACGTCATCCCACCAGCACTCAAACCTACGGGGAGACAAAGATAGAAACATATATCCCCAACATCAAGACAAAACTGAAGATGCTCTGTGTTTGAACCTGCCAGGATCAATGCGTAAAATCATCAGACCCAAAAACAAACATGAGAAGAAGACACGTGAACCCTGACTTACATCTGAGCAATGGCCTAAGAGTCTAATTACGCCAGTTAAAAAATTCATGCGCGACAAATCTTCCCATGTTGAGGAATTGAATGGGTCGCGCCAAAAAAAAAAAAAAAGGAACACTGCCGTATCATGACATTCTGCTTAACCGTACGATTTCAAAAGCTGTGCAACTCTGAAACGCGTCCACAACTGGAAGGCATTTCGTCACTCTTGGCCTTGCTTGCGCCACTGCGAGGGCCGAGCAATTGACTCGTTCATGACCGGGGAAAAAGAAACTTGGTGGGAAAAAAACACACCCTAGGACGAGCTCCTTCATGTGGAATAAAGCGAAAATGTCTTGATGGTGTGGTATTGTGAAGGTGGAGAATGTTTGATATCGCTGATCTGTGAAAAAGAGGTACCTTGAGAAGAACAAGCAATCCATGGATTTCACGCAGCGTGCACTTACATTGTTCGGAGATCACAACTCTGTGAAATACATCTGATGAGCAAATAAATTTGGTATGAAGACGTTGCAACTCATTTGAGACTAAAAAGGTTGAATCGTACTGAGCATAGTGAATTTACCATGATCAAGGGGCTCGCCAGAGTGTGACTAGTAGAGAAGAAGTGTATGATACGTACGATGTTCTTCCACACAACCGGGCACTGTCAGGCGAGCAAGACTGCTCAATGTATAGGCCCAGGAGTCGGACGGACCTCCTGTTGCTTGACGTCAAGTCAAAACGATAAACTGTGTTTCTGACCTATGACCATTACCGGCTGTCAAAATACAGATCTCAGGATACTGGCTCAAGTAACATGCACTCGCAATCCACCCTTATGCGCGGCAAAGTTTCCCTCGGGAAGCGAGGACAGGTTGCGCCAAAATCATGTGCTGTTGAGTCGCAAAAGTGCCACCCTTCACCGCTGACTGTGTCAGCCATTCAACCGTGCACGTTTCTCAAAGGCGCTGATCGGAATGCTTGCGGGACTTTGACAGCTGTGAGGTCCGCTCCCTTGCCAAGACAAGCCAAAAGTTAGAACGCTCGCAACTGCTCTGTAATCTCGCTGAGAGCAATGTCAGGCAATGATCTAAGCAAAACTTCTACTGATAATCAAGACTGGAGTCTGCACAGTATGTATTTCAGAGCGAGGGAACTTCATACTGACGTAACGCCAAAATTGAGTGGTCGAGTTCGAAACGAAGCCTTAAATCACCGCATCGGCCCTTATAGAGCGTCGTGGCACACCGCACGCCACTCTAAAGCATAAAGCGACATATGTGCAAAGCAGCATACTTGAATCGCATCGGTAGTTGGATGAACTCCAGATCTCTTGAAGGCAAGTCAAAACACCGAAATGTGGACCACATGTCTACCTTCCCCTCAGTCCAAAAACAAGGGAGAGGATAGAGCATATGAACAACACTCTAATCTAAAGCAAGCACATTGACAAACTTAAGGCTGAGCCGTGTGCGGGAACTGTTTTCTCCTCGGGACATATATACGGATCGAGGTTGAAAATCATTTACAATCCCGTCTGCTGTGCCACTGTGTATCCAGGAGCTCTTGGGAGAATGACCGTTGCTTGCGCAGCTGCGAGAGCCGGGTGGTCTGTTACCCTGTCGCGAGTACAAGCAGAAAGATGGGTCGAAGCAAAGGCCTTGTGAGCAGTTCCGTGGTGAATCACCCCACACCAAGAATTGCATTTCTGTGTGTCACGTTTTGAGGCGTCAAGCGATGCGCGTAAATTGAATACAGATTAATGCATGATGGTGGACTCTGACAATACTCGAATTGACGATAAAAGGTATATTACCAGCAAATTTGTTACAGATAGTGCGCTGTAAGTGTTTCTAAGGGAAAACTCGTGCACCCCAAAAATAAAGGAAACATATGCGAACTTCGAGATAGTGCCCTTCAATCTGTGCCGTGTCAGACTTGCAGCGCCACCTGATAAATCGGAGTGGAAACGATGATCTGACCAAGTTGTTTGCCCAGCAGCACGAGGGATGGACTCCAGGTTGCTTGATGTCAAGCCAAAAAGAAACAGAATCTCGTTTCCGGCCCTTGTTGTAGTAATAACTCGAGTATGAGAGGAAAATACTTATTTCTGTTATGTGAATAACGTTTTGGGGCCATGCACGTAAATTAAATCAATCTCGCAGCGTTCCAAGGCGGGTAGTTGACGCCACACTGGCACTCAAACCCACGCTCAAAGCAGAGATATTTACCAACTTCCATAAAACATGTTCAACTGGCAGTACTTCAGCCCTGCTCTGCGCTGGTTCGTGATCAGCACGTCTCCCACAATCATGCGAGCTAAAAAATCGAGACGACAGGAAGACATGTGAACGCTGACGGACATCTCAAGTAATAGCCTCAAAACCTCTCAATGCGCTGACACACAACGAAAGTGTTCGACAAATGCCTCCTCGGGAAACGGGAATAAGTCGCGCCAAAATACTAAGTGCTGAGTCCCGACATTGCGGCCTTCTCATTAGACTGTTTCCGCTGTGAAACTGTACAACGCGGAGAGGACACCTTGGAATGGAAGTGCATTTACGGCTGAGAGAACGGGGAGGTCGGCTCAATTGCCGCGACAAGCCAAAAGAGGGGATGCACGCGTCCTGTGAAGCTATAATTCTCCATTAAAACGCTCCACGCACAATCCTGCTTGCAAGGTCCGGGAGTCAGACATTGATCCTTAAAATGTCGAAGCCAAATAATTTGTTGGTTAAACGGTGATGTAGTTTCTTGTAGGGGATGTGGATTGATGCGAGAGTGTTGCGCTTGGTGGCGAAGACGGACAGTCTGGTGACGCTTCAAGCATCACGCACAATACCTGATTCTGCGCAGTAGACATCGCCAAAAGAAACTTTGTACCATGATTGCGCCGAAAAAAAATGTGATAATTTCGAAATAGAGCTCTTCAAGCTTGTGCCGTGTCTTATTTGCACCGCCGCCGGCTCCTGCTTATTCCTGCCCGTGAACTAACATGCACTACATTCCAGCTTTCTGACTAGCATTTCAGAGGAGAATTCAAGTAAATTGAGTCAATCTCGCATCGTTCAAACAATGGTTGTTGACGTCATGCTCGCACTCAAACCAACGCTAAAACTAGAAACATCTGCCTTCTGTCAGAGACCATTATCTACTGGCAGTGTTTCTGCCTTGCTCTGCGTCAGGCTCAGCCAGATCAGCTCGGCTGGGCGGGCTGCCACAATCAACAGAGCTAAAAATCAAAACCGGAAGCCAGGCAGACATGTGAACGCTGACAAACATGTCAAACAATAGTTGAAGAGCTATTATTGCGAGTGCACTTGTGGAGCTTGCGCATTAATGTTTCCTCGGGGAACGTGAATAAGTCGCGCCAAAAAGAAAGTGTGCTGCGTGAAGACATTTCCACTCTTCACGGTGAACTGTGTCATTTGTGAAGCTGTACAACATGTCCAAGAGTACTGAAAAATGGATCCTCGGCAGACGTGCTTGTGCGGCTGTGAGTCTCGGAGGTCGGCTTCATCGCCGGGACAAGCCAAAAGAGGGGACCCTCGCACCCTGCGAGGCGTTGATGATGGAAAAGGTTTCGGTCGATTTTAAGAAGGGCTCTGTCTCTGGGAATCATGGGCTGCGGAGGACGTTCGATGATTTGAAATGTTTCGTAATTTTCCCCTTTAACCCACGGCCTTGGGTTGCCCCATGAATATCAAATATGATATAGCTACCCGATAACACTGAAATCCTGCACTTCAACTCCACCTCGACCGCGCTCACGACGACCCACCGTAGTAAATACGCTTCGGAAATTCAAAATAAAAAGAACGATCACGTTAGTTAGTCCTTCGTACCCCAATAACCAATCCCNCCCCCCCCCTTCTCTCCCCCCCCCCCTTAAAAACCCACCTGCACATCAACAACCTTCCTGCCCCTAGCCCTGGCAACCTCATCCGCGGTCTTCTGCTTCCCCAGGGCCTCGAACGCGGCCTTGACGACGTTCATGGGGTTGGTCGAGCCAGTCACTTTGGAGGCGCAGTCGTGGACGCCACAGGCGGTGAGGAGGGTGTGTACGTGCGGGTTGGCGACGAGGCCGTGGCCTGGGAGGGGGGGTGGGGGAGAAGGGGGGGTGGGATTGATAGTATGGGTGCAGTGAAGTATCCAGGCAAATGACACGCAGAGTAAGTCGCTCTCAAGACTTTCGGCCACAAGTTCGTGTCGACTGTCTAGAAGGGTTCACTCTCCTCGCGACACCTGTTCCGCACAAACCTTCCCAAGACTTCCCGTAGCATAAGCTTGTCCGACACATGTCAAGTGACTCACCTGGCGCTCTCGCCCACAACCTGACCCTCGTCGACTCATTAAACGTATGCTCGACGTCATGCCACAGCGTCCTGTTCTCGTACCGCGCCACGGGAGCCATGTTCTCAACGGCCCTTCGGATGGCCTTTTGTACGGCCGCGTTGAGCTCCGTGGCCTTGCCCTCACCGACACCTGCGGCGCCGTTACGGTTTCCTTATGCGAATCGTCAGAAGTGCGCCAGGGGGATGTCCGAAGTCCGGTGTGGGGGAAGAACTCACCGACGACCACCATGGCCCACATCCTGCGCACTTTTCCCGCCCGGGACTGTCTCACAACACGGCGCACATGGATGATCCGTTTATAGAGCGGTCCGATGTTTGTCGGGTTCGGGGGGAGGTCGTCGGAGGGTGGAGTTGGGTAAACAGAGGGGAAAGCCGATGCTTCGGGCACCGCGGGCGTGTTTTGCGCACGAGACTGGCGGGGATTGAAAGATTGTCGTCTGGGTGGTTGGGAAGGCTGTTGGGAAGGGGAGTCTTCCGGGGATTGGAGGTGTGTTGGGGTTGAGGAGAGAAATCGAGTGGGGCGCGAGGGGGAGGGGGAGGCGAGGGCAGAACGGCGAGGGGGCAGAAGACGGGAGGGAAGTGAGGCCACGCGGGCGACGGGAGGTGGCAGAGCCATGGGGAGGACCCGGGGAAGCATCTTTGGGTGGATTGAGACGGTGACCGCAGTCGTGCAAGGTGTTCACACTATATTCCGTTCGTCTTCCCGTTTAGTTATTAAAGTCATCACAACCACACAAGAAGAGAACGCATCACCATACAGCCAAGCGCGGACGAAGAGATCTGGTCAGCTGGATGCAAAATCAGGGCCTACCTAGGTGGACGCCGAGCATCGTGCACACCTGCCAAAACAATTAGTGAAACCATTACGTCTTGGAGATCACACACACCTAAGTGACGAGTAGTACAAATCGAGATTTTAAACTACTGCTTGCTTGGTGGCGATAGCCAGGAGCTGGTATGGCGGACTACTCACTTGTTGGGCCAAGCCAAAAGAACGGACCTTCAGACAATGAGGTGTTCTATAACGCTGCCCTAAACTGAAGGTGAAATACATACTATCGCACCGAAACACTGAACTGAGCTCAAAGCGACAACTGTCTTGTCACGATCCCCGGTGTCATCTCTGGCAGCCATCATACCCCATTGACTTGTTATGGCACCAGGTGTTGGATGTCCATATTGCTTGACGTAAAGCCCAAAATGGGAATCCCGTTTCTCGCCCATGTGGAGATTTCACTGCAGTTTATAAATGAGACTAGAATTCTCGCACCCCCGTAAAGTTTGGAGGCAATTGGTTCAATGGAGTAGCTGTGGCAACGTTCAAACATTTATCTGTCGACGTCAGGTCAGCTGCGCTCGAAGTCTCGAACACCCATTCAGGTATGAACCATCAGAGATTGTCATTAGTAAGCCATATCTTTTGTTGTGCTTTTACGAATCCAGCTCCGTCAGGCAAGTCGAGCACCAGAGCCGAAAACAAAAATGGAAGGCATATGACAATTGACCTCTAACGTACATCTCACGCAGTTATCAAAAAAGAAACCTAAAAACCACGATCAAGCATCGTAACTGCGCGGAAAGTGCTTCCTGGGGAAACTTGCTGCAAAACAAAAGCGTTGCGACTGCTATGCTGGGTCTGGAAGCTATAGTATGTAACAGTGGGTGCAATTTTACAATGCGCTCAATTGTTTTGCAGAACCAATCTAAATACAAACCTTATTGCGTGACTGTACGAACTGAGAGGTCCGCTCACTTGGCACGTCAAGCCAAAAGATTACTGTGGTGCAACACCTTTTCAGAAAACTCGCGAATGCTGGATGCAACACTCACTTAAGTCCCGAAAAAGACACCCCGCGTTCACAAAATAACGTGTTGAGCTGACTCGCCTACGTGGACTCAATCTCACAACGTTCAAACATTGATCTGTTGATGTCATTTCAGCTGTGCTCAAACGCCCACTGAAACCAGACCCACTTCCCGACTATCCGAAATTACATCTCTCTAAGACAAACTAGCGCCTCTCGATGAGTCGGATCACTCGTGGCTCTCCGCACGTACATACGTATTCAAGCCAAAAATGGGAATCCTGTTTGTAACCTACGTCGCAATGCCCACTACGGATCGTAAAGGGGGACCTATCCAATATCATTCTCCCGATGACATTTTGAGCCAATTTGTGTATTTGGAATTAATCTCGCAACGTTCAAAATTGAATCTGTTGACGTCATCCTAGCTGTACTCACACCCACTGATAAGAGATGCAGGTATAAATATCGCAGATCGTCATTGATTAGCCGAACGTCTTATCGCACTTTGTCGGATCCAGGATGCTTGTGAACTCCAACGTACATCTCACTCAATAACCTCAGACCCCAAAATGCACCGCTATGTTTGCACGTGCGCGGCAAATGTACCATTGGGGAACGTGAATGGGGCGCGCCAAAAAAATAAAAGAACATGACTGTCTTGAGTCCGGCTGTACAACCGTGCGAAGGTTCCATGTGCAATTCAACGCTACAAATGCATCTCTCGGCTTTTCACGGAGTTGCTTGCGTGGTGCTAAGAGCCGAGAGCTCAGGTCACTTGCCACATCAAGCCAAAGCATGGAGCACCCGCACCTGTAAGGCATTCCGCAATGATTGCGACAAAGCAACGACGATTCGTTAGTTGGTAATTATGTTGGGGGATCATGGATGGGGGAGGATGTTTTGGTGCGTTAGACTTTTGATAAGTTTCCCTTCTCACCAATACCGCGGCACATGACAGAAGTAAAGAAAAAAGAGCGAAACGAGCTTTAATGGAAACTGGACAAGTTTCACCTCAAAATTGGGTTTTCTATTATTTTTACATCTACGTATCCACTCTACAAATAACACATCAAATACACCTCTCACATCAACCAAACTCTAGACTCCATAGTACAAACTGCTCATTCACTTCACTAAGTCCGGTTCCATCTATATCACACATCCTTGCCATAATCTCATCACGCCATCGCACTTGGCACATGCATCCTCCTTCCGCCATATGGGTGCCCATGGTGTCCACCGTGCCGTCCGCGTCCGTCGTATCCATGTTGGTGGTGGTGATCGCGATCATGGTGATGTCCATGCCCGTGCCGCCGGTGGTGATCGTGATCATGGTGATGTCCATGCCCATGCCGCCCTCTTCCGCCCCATCTCTCGCCATCACTACCGTCTCGCCCACCTTCCCCATCACCCATCCGGCCGCCACGCCACCCTCCCCAGCCCCACATCCCACCCATTCCGCCCATTCCGCCCCTTCCACCGAACCCGAACCAGCTGTTTCCACCCTCGGAATCCCCATACCCAAGCCGTCCCCACATCCTCCCCGCACCCAAGTTTTCTCCGCCCTTGGCACGGTACGGCCGCTCCGACGCGTCCACGTTTCCGGCCTCGTCGATTCGCGCGTACACGTCCGCAGTGTGTCCCATCGTGAGGTGGATCCTCGCTCCAACTCCCCTCGCCTTTTCCTGCTCCAATTCGCTCACCCCTGGCGCCTCACGTCCCTCAACCGCCCGCCGCGCCATCGCAAGCACGTTCTCCGCAGCGATCTCAGCCTGCCGCCGTCCCTCCTTGGCGGTCTTGTGCGGGTTGTTCGTGACATCCCCGACGGCGAAGATGTGTGGGTGGGACGGGGAGGGGATTTGGGAGGTGCCGAGGGTGGGGATGAACCCGGACGTGGTGAGGATGTGGGGGAAGTGGGAGAGGAGGGCGGTGGTGTTGGGTGTGAGACCCGTGCAGAGGATCTGGGGTGGGAGGGTGGGACAGGGGTGTAAGTGTTGCTTCAAGGGAAAATAGTCAGAAGAATGCACAACACACCTGAAGATCCGACTCAATTTCCTTTCCCGACGTTGTTTTTATTTGCCGAGAGATTCCATCGTTTGGGAAACCACCGGGGGGTACCACCACACGCTCTCCCTTGATTTGGAGAACGCCGAACCGTTCTAGCACGTTGGTGAGGACTCTATCAAGCTCCCCGCCGTATAGCCCAAAGTACTTGTCCCTGGAATGCGCCAGGGTGACCTTCTTGGTCGCGCCAAACTTCTCCGCGATTTCGGCTGCAAGTTCCACCCCAGAACCCCCTCCACCCACGACAAGAATGTTGCTGGCGTGTTGGATCTTCTGCTGCCATTGCTTGAGCTCTTGGACCGAGTCCTGCTTCGCTCCCATGTCGGAGAGAGACGTAGGGCTGGGATGATTCGCACCAGCTGCGTAGATGAGATACTCGAAGGGGATGATCGCGGTTGGTTCCGTCGCGGTACCACCAAGCTGCACCGGCCGATCCACCACGACGTGATTCGGCGCCACTTCGACGGCTTTGCAGCGCAGCACGAGTCCTTGGTCCGGGCTGGCAAAGAGCCGATCGTAGGGAACGAACAGCGAGTCCTCAAAGCCGGACAGGACAGCCGCACGCGGGAATGCGAATGCGAAGTGGAACGTGGAGCGCGGTTCAATGAGAACGACGCGATGGGGTGGTGGGAGGCGGCCCTTGAGAGCGTTTACGGCGGAGATGCCTGCGATGGGGAGGGGGGTGAGGTTTACAGTTGGACGAACGATTTGCAGAGGAAGAGGGAATACACACCCGCAAAAGAACCCCCGACAACCACGACGTTCTTGCGGTCATGGAGAGACGGCGTATTGTCCATTTATTGATGCGATTTGATTGGAATGATTGATTGAGTTGGAAGTGCGATTGCCCGAGTTTTGATTGGCTGAGGCAAGTGGACGTGGCTAAGCTGAATCATGTTCCGTTTCTCGCTGCTTTTAAGTCTCCAGAGGCGTACGCAGGCGCTAGCGTAACGTAGACGCGGTCGCGATCTGGGAGCTGCGGACCGTTTGATCAAGCGTTTCATCTGTTTAGCCGGTCCAATTTTGCTCGTTCTTTCGTGACTCGTTGTTGAAGACAGCATACCAGAGGTCAGAATTCCAGACGACGTTGGAGACCTTTTTTTCTGGCGAAGTGATTTTGGATGCCCTTTGTTTAGGCAGTGCTTTGCCCTATTCTAAGTATCAGCAAGCATTCACGTGTCATCAAGCACTTCACGTGTTAAAATGAAGATATCCAAGAAATCGAAGAGCGTTGAATCCATCTGCTCGTGTTTTGTTTCGGGTATGCATATCATCATCATTTGCGGAATTCCTCATCATCTGAAAAATGCAAAAAGGTTTTAAACCAATCCACTTGCATTTAGAATCAATTTGGCAACTGCTCCATCACGTTTTTGGGGAGCATGGGGACAAGCATGAGCAACACGTCATTACGATAAACTGAGTACATATTGCGCAGTTCATCATACTTGTTTGATCCCCGTTCAATCTAAACAAAGTCGACCCTCAGAACCTTCTTGGTTTGTGTCTCATTCTTGTGAAGACTTTGGTGGCCGCACTATATCATGGACATTGGTCCCTCTTCTGAGTTTGGATGTCTGCAGTTAAGCAAGTAACTTTGCTCTCCTCTTGCAGTCATCAACTTCAAGCAGAAACGAATATGTTGGTCATCGAAGACAGTCCAGAAGACTGAATCAATCTTTTGATAATCAATTGCATTTGATTATATCACGCTTTTTAGTGAACACATCAGCGCATTTAGCGTCACGTCATTTTCAAAGAACGAAAAACCAGTTGAGTCAGAGTCAGAATCGATAACTCTTTTGTTCTTTCTGGACTTGCATCATATCAAGACAGTAGTGTCGCCTAGCATTTAGTTTATTCCCTCGCAATACTTTTTGATGACCCCTTGTGTTGCCAGTAAGCGCTTTGCTCTGGTGAGAGGTCTCGCGGCCATCATGGTTCTCATACTCCAATATGTTATTCAAGACAGTCGAAACGCTCTTGGGGACCTTTAGCACGATCAACACGTCATCATCCATTAAGGATGAAACGCAAAACACGGAAGTACGCAACTCGTATTATGTAATCGAGACTCTGACTACGCACACTTAATTAGATAATCTTTTTCTCGTCTAATCATGTTTGGATGACGTTTTTGCGGTCAGCGGCTTAAGTGACTGTCCTCCGCTTTTGATGTCGTCACGAGGCTGGAGAATCTTGATTGAGTTATCCAAGACGAATGCAAAGACTGGGTCAAATGATTTTGCGATTGAATTCTAAGAAGCGCTCAGAATCTCATTTTTGGAAGCCGTGCGGACGAGGAAGAGAAAGCACGTCATCCACATATTGCGCAATGTAAAGTAAGAATAAGCCACGGAGCATGGCACTGAAAGTCTGAGATACCATGTTGCCGCGCCACAAACACTCATGTAGCTGAAAGAATACAGAGAAGTTTGAAGGTTGAAGGTTGAACCGATCGCCTGAGAGGTGTGTGCGAATCAAGTGAACACTCAGAATCACACTTTGGGTGACTCGGCGCGAGCAACATTATCGCCAGCAACACATCATCATATTCAAAATTGAGTGACGGCAGTCGACTCGTTCGTCTCAAGACAGTGGTGGCGCGCTGCGTAATTGGCCAACTATGTTCTCGCAAAATGATGTTTGATGTCCTTTGTGTCGCCAGAGGTTTGCTCTGCACGTGTGGTCATTAAGTGTTCACATGGACGGGAACAGCGAGCTGACAGACTTATGAAGATTCTACTAGCGCACGGCATGGGCTTATTGCTTTTCTCACGTAATAATTTGGATATACTTCGAGCTGGCAGTTGCGCCGGAGCTGAGTAGATGCCGAAGTTGGAAAAATCGTATCACTATTTTTTGGGAGAAGAGAGAAGGAAGACGGGCTCGTCTCGTCTAAGTGAGGTGTTCTCTTCCTCAATGATTTCTCACAACGTCTTCTTTACTGATCATCTACTGGTCTTGCGGTCATCACGACTCTTGGAATTTTAAGTTTTTAGTTATTCAAACTGACGAGCGAAAAGTCTGAGTCAATGGACTTGTGAACACATTTGAAGAATAAACGCTGAGAATGTAACTTAAAGGCCGCCCTCCCCCCCGCTCCCAGGGGGAAGTGGTCAAGCCCAGCTCTCAACAGACGGCCTAAGTCGGTGGATTCCTCACTGATTGCAAAGACATGCCGCACTCACACTACCGTGGGGCGAAGGGTATTGGGAGACTTGTACGTGACCCTATGGACGACACGTTGAGGACAAAAGGAGGGCGACGACGGCGCGGCAAAGTCCTTGGAGGACATTGCGATTACATATATTGTCATACAGAGAGTCGCTTGCTGAAAAAGCAGGAACACGGCACAGGTTCCCCACTTCGCATTGTCAAGATACTGAAAGACGGGTACAATACTCGTTCCGCCCTATAAGTGCCAGCCCATCGCTGCTACTTTCTTTCATTAGCGAGTTACTGAAATCCTCACTTTCTCAGTTTGAAGCGACGCTTGACACGTGGAGGCACTGCTGTGCGGGTCGTTGTTTGCTGCATGTCTCCCGCAGGCCCCTAGAATAACTGCACAACCTTTAAACATACTCTAGGGGTATAGCGTGAGAGGGAATAGGATAAGCCTGTGGTGAGAGGCAGGCAAGTCTCCCGGATTTGTACATCAGGCCGTCTGACAGGTTGTTTATGTTGACAGACTCCAAAAGAAGATCACCCTCGGTTGGCACTCGTTTGTGTCAAGGAGGTGGATGTACTAACTCTAAAAAGCATAGCAATCTGAAAGTGGCAGTTTGTGAAGTGGCATTTGGGTTGTCCCTTAGCGATTTTCGTTGTGGTGTCGGGAGGGTCCGAGCCACACAGACCCTTGACCCGAGTTCATACTCGGAGCATTTGCGACGGGAAGAGAGATCGCAGCCGCAGCGACGAGCCACGAGCGCCTTGCGAGGAAACGAGGAGACGAGGACACGCGCGAACGGATCAGGCGGAGGATTTAGCCGTGGACGTGCGAGGTGGTGGAGGCGAGAGAAGAGGAAGAGAGAGAAGGAGAAAGAGAGAAAGAGAAAGAGAGAAAGCGCATTTCGGGTGGGTTTGAGAAGGAATGAGTCTTGCGGCGCTGGTGGCAAGGTTGGAGGCGGAGGAGAGCGAGGTGGGCGATGTCGGTGCTGGAGTGGGCGATGTGGCGAGGGAGCGGGGCGGAGAGCGAGCGGGTGGGTTGAGAGGAGAGCGGGGGTCAAGATTACGGGATGTGATGGGTAAAGTGGAGGGAGTGATGGGCGACGGAAGTGGCCGGGGTGTGATGGAAGCGTATTTGACCTCGTGTCCGATTTCGACAGAACATCGACAAACGGCGACATCGGCGGCAGCAGCGATGAGCAGAGGACAGCAAGCAACCGGTGTGGCCGGTGTGAACATGCTGGGCGGTGTTGGAGGAGTCGGTGGAGTGGGCGGGAATGCAGTTGATTCGCCAGTTCTCCATGGTGAGTTTCGATGTCCATTCTGCTCTCGCTTTTCTCTCACTCATTATGTTTAATTTCCCTTCTCTGCGCTTTCGTTTCTTCTTTTCTCGCTAGTTCTCCTCGTCGACTTCCATCACAGGTCCGTATCATTTTGCTAGGTCCACTCTCACTCCACTCACTCACCCCCCTTCCCCTTCCCACACCTCTTCCCTCCACACCACAGAAATGGCCCCCAAGTCGAATTCGCCTACCCCCCACTCCCAGCCCTCTCACTGCATCAAACCCCAAGCCCCACACCACCCGACGTCGAACGCCCCGTCCCCTTACCCCCGCAATGGACCGACCTCCCCTTCTTCGCCCTCCCCGACGGCGCACACCAAAAACCCGGCCGATGCGTCGTGTTCCACCTCCCCCCCGTGGGCGACGACACCAACCCGATACATTCACCCTCCGCCGCACCATCCTCCACCCCAACATCCCCGCCCCGCGGAAACCCCCAATCCCAATCCCAATTCGCATCCCCGTTACCCCCACCACCATCCCCCCTTCCTTCCATCTCGGACGCGGCATCGTCCGCCTCCGACACTTCCTCGGTCCGAACCGCCGTACAGGCCTCGCCGTCGTGGCCAAACCAGTCGCTCCGGACGTCCGGGTCGGCGCAAAACGGGTCCCTGCGAGCGCTGGGGCAGTACCCCCATCAACCCCCGGCGCCTAGCCCGTTCCAGGCGTGGATTGATGCGGGGTACTCGGATAGAATGACGTTCGCTGTGGCGTGCGTTATGCAGATTGAGACAAAGGTGTGTTTGAGATGGAAGAAGGGGGGGGCTGGGAAATGATGGTGGCACACGAGGGGACGGGGGCTCTTGGTGTTCGTCACCGGACGGAGCCCACCTTTGCTGGGTTCCCCGAACGTCCCTCAACAACTGAGTGTTTACGTGTTCTCACTTTACTATCTCTCACCCTCCCTTGCCCCTAATTTGGTCCCCACACTCCACACCCCACACTCTCCTCCGCTCCTGCACCAGGCCCTCCTCCACCCTCCACCCTCCGCCACCCGCTCCCACGTCCTCAAATCTGTCGTCCTCCTTCTCCGTGCCCCGCTCTACGGCCTCGTCAAACCGACCCTCTGCGCTGCCGCACGCGCCCTCTTCGAGCAGCGCGACTTCACCGACAAGGCCGTCCTAGGGGACCTGTACTGGGCCGCCCGGAAATGCGCCGAGGGCGCGCCTCGCGTCGAGGGCGGCTGGGGCGGCGAGGAGGGCGAGTATGTGGGCACCTCGCTGCCGCATTTGTTGAGACGGTACAGGCATAAGGGCTTGTCGCTGTATAAGCTACTGTTGTTGCAGCGACGGGTGGTGTTTTATTCAAAGAGTGGGGATGCAGAGGCGGCGTGTGGGGATGCCTTGGCTGTCGCGGGAGGTGTGCCTGGTAAGTTATCTTCCCCTTGTGCGTCTACACCTCGGCTGTCCTCACCACCTTCCCCCACCAGACCTGATCCCCTCCTTCGCCCTCCCCGTGTCCGAGCTCCTACACCCCTCATCCTCGTCGTCGTCGCTCCCGTCCTACGCCGCCGCTACTGCGGGGATGCAGCAGTATTCACGCCCGACGAACCAGGGCGGAACGGGAGGCGGGCCATATGGCGCTTATAGGCCTCCAGGTGGGGATTCGAGAGATCCGCGAGACCCGCTGGCGGGACGGTTGGGACGGTTGGGGATGCCTGTGAGTTCCTCATTCCTTCCACGTAACCTCAAGCGCGCTCCCCATCAACCCCACCCTCCAGCTGCCCCTCTTCACGCCGCACCACCTGTTCCTCCCGCACGCCCCCCTGCAGCGACTTTCTTACCTCGTGAACCCCAGCACGCGCTCCTTCTGGGTCTCGACGACCAATGGCGTTGTTGTTGCCAAGAGTGGCGCAGAGGTTGTTGTGGAAGTAGACGGTGCCAGCGTCGAGTTCAAGGATGCCAGAGTCGAACAGGCCGTGCAGTTGACGCCTGCGGATCGGAAGTTTATTGATGGTGGGTCAGAGTGTGGGGATTTGGGAGTAAGCAACGGTTCTAACCGTCCAGCACACCAACCTGCAGACATCCTCAAAATAATCGACAAAACTCCCCAAGACCCGCTTCACCCCGTCTACGTCGGATCGGACCCATGGATCCGGTTCCACCTACGCTCCTACCTTGGCGGTCTCCTGTCGTGCGTCAAGGCGACCGAACTCGCGCGAACAAGCGGGGGCACCGTGGGGCCGCAAGTCGCGGTGGACGAGATGGGGCGGCCACGGTGGGTGCAGGATTATGGCGATCGGTGGGTCGTTGCGTGGGAGGGCACGGAGGGTTTCGCGAGGTGGAATGGTGAGTGGGGTCGGTTGGTGGGGACGGCCCTGTAGTGGAGCGAACGTTTGCGTGTTTTAGATTCCACGCCCCCGGAAGAGGTAGTTGAGGTGTGGAAGCCGAGTCATCCGTGTGCAGGAACGACCGCACTGGGGTGAGTTTTTCTCCCCATGTCCTCGCCGAACGGCTCGCTCACTTCTTCTCCCCGTCACAGCATGTTCCAAGAGTCCCTCGCCTCCCGCCTCCGTGGTGCCCTCACGCTCTCAGGCTCATCGAACCCGCACAAACTCCCGAACAACCTCGTCAACCCGCCGCCCATCATCCGCCAAGACTCCCCGCCGCCGGTCTCTGTCGCTGCCTCTGCTGCCGGGTTCGGCGCCCTTCTCGACCAGCGTGCGCCGTCCGTTCCGTTTGGGGCACCCCCGGCCGCCGATCAGAACCCGCCCGAGCCGAGGGGCGCCCCGTCCATAGGCCCCTCGACTCGATCAGCCACCAGGGCGTACACAGTGGGGCCTTCGGTGTCGGGCGGAGTGGCGAGTTCGTCTATCAGTGTCCGTAGTGCAGGCGAATCTAGGTCAGAGTATAGAGCCCCCGTGTTGTATTCGGGCGCGGGAGAGGAGGTTAAGCCGTATAAGGCGGTCACGAGAGCGGATTGGTGGGCCACCGGTGAGTGTGGACCTTGCGCACTTTTGTCGCATGGTCAGGAGACGTGATTGAAATGCTGTGAACAGAATCGAACCCTGCGTCTGCATCTGCGTCCTCCTCGGTATCCTCCCCCTCATCTGGTGCTCAAACAAAGCCTGGGGGCTCGAAACCTCTGTTCAGCAACCCCTTCGCGAGCATTCGATCGAGCAAACCGACGAACGAATCGTCTAGTCCTACATCTCCTCCTCGCGGGGTCAAGGTGAGTCATTCCCGGGCAGCACGCCCACCGAACTTTGGGCGACCTCACCCGGTCATGTCCTAATCAAAAGCGGCCCCCACCGCACCCCTTGTTCTCCTCCTCGGACTTTGCCCAAACCTTCTCCGCCGGCGCACTCCAGCCTTCCTTGACACCCTCCCTGCAGGGGTTCTCGGCGGACGATTTGGAAACTAGGGCCGCGTTGCTACAGAGGGGATCGATGCCAGACCACATGTACGAGCGGCTTGCGGCCGCCGCAGGCGGCGGGTATGGAGTCTCACGGGCACCTAATAGGACGCCGTCGGGTGGTGCATCGGGATTTTTGCATTCGCAGTCTGCTTACGGACTGGACGGAGTGGAATGGCGAATGGCAGGAGCTCCTCCCATGGTGCACAGTATGTCCGGTGATGGACTTTCGTCGATCGCGGGGGGGTCCATGCAGGTGCCACCCGGTATTGCGGGAGGTCGGCACAGGTCGATGCGGGTACCTCGTAGCGGGAGAAGCTCGGTGAGCGATGACGAGGCAAGGGGTGGTGCGAGTCGGGCGAGGCAGTTGGAGGCAGAGCAGTACATGTGGGGTGGAGTCGGAGGAGGGAAGGGGACTTGGATTGGCTGAAAACTCTGAGGGGACGTTAATTTGGATGTGATCTGGGTGGATGGACTTTGCGAGTTGGAGGTTTTGGACGTCGTTGGCTAAGGACGAGGTTTTGTATGACGAGGAGTGTGGCGTGGAAAATTCATGATAGGCTTGAGCGTTGGATAATTTGGGCAGACTGCGCTCGGCTGTAATGATTGGTGTCGCGAGTGTTTGTAAAAAAAAGTGAATGTCTATTTCATCTTCGCGAGCTTAAAGAGTCTCCAATATCGAATCCAATAATTCGTGAAGACGACATGACAAATACCTAATATTGTAACCGATTGTAAACATCCATATCTATGGGTTACAATCACCTCGCGCTGTGCCATTCACCGTCTGAAGAACCTCACATCACCTGCACCATTGGTACAAGTCATTATTAGCACGCCCGTCGGTCAGGCTTCACGCCACGTATTGTCTCCCAACTCACCTTCGTCCTCAATGAACCTGCACTCTCTGAAGGCCTCGTAAGCGCTGTGCACCACGTTGCTGTCGTCGTGCACGTACAAGCCCTCCGATTCGAGAAGCTTGCGGACGTGGTATGTTGCTTCCGTGGCGTGGTACTGTTATGCGGTGGGCACGTGACACGACAGTTCGTCAATCCAGACGTGGTGTAAGCGGTACAGTTCCACAAGTCAACTCACGTGCGGAATAGTTGGGAACAAGTGGTGCACGACGTGGGTGTCGGTGCTGTATCATTTCGCAAACAGGAGACCTCGATCAGTTACTGCATGCAAAACGCCCCTAGTTTGACCCCGTTCATTGTGGACCCACATGTGGTGAAACACCCAGTTCAGCACGCCGTAATCCCTGTCCACCGTGCACAGTGCGCCGCGGACATATGTCCAAGTCGATTCTGCGTAGTGGGGGAGGCGTTTGTCGGTGTGCTGTTTGGTGTGAACGTGGGTGAATTGACGCGTGAACATGGACACCGTCTTCCCTGCAAACCCCCATCCACCTGCGCATGCACCTGCAATAAGGTCACGGTCATGAGCCAAAAGTTGACCCACAGATAAGGAACTCCGTAGTACTTTGCGACCACTGCAACGCCCGAGAGACTGGCCCAGTAGCTAAGGCCGGCAAGCACGGTCAAAACGCCGATATCTGAGAGAAAAATGAGCGGGCGCTGGCGAGGGAGGTAGATGGGAGATGTGGGGAGGTAATGGGATGTGAATCTGAGAAACAGAATTGCGAGTGAGCATGTAGGAGTTAGCGATAGAAGGCTTCCTCCCACAAAGAACGCAATGCTGTATTATTGAACCACACTTACTTGCCATAATCTCTTCCTTGTGCATGGACGGCCAAGTAATAAGGGAACCCGACAATCCACATTATCACCAGACCGATCACACTCCCCAACGGCGACGCCCAAAATCCTGTATCCTCTCGTGCGACCTTGCCCCTGTCTTCCTCCTTATCCAAGACGACTTTGTCCTTGACTGGTGTTCCAGGAAGGTACGACGATCGCGTGTGGGGGACGAAAGCCTCATCGAATGCGTGGTGGCCCGTATAGTGGTGGTGTTTGGCGTGAGATAATTGCCAAGAGAAGTAGGGTACCAGCAGCAGGGAGTGGAAAATGAGACCGATGGTGTGGTTGAGCAGAGGGTACGCGGAGTAAGCGCCGTGGCCGCATTCTGGTGGCGTTTCGATGATTCATGGCGAGGGAAATATATGGAACGAGAGGCTTAGCAGTTAGCATTCATGGAACAAATGAGCACGTGAAACATTTCAGGGAGCACGACATCCCCATGACGTCTCCAATGGGCTCATCAGAAAGTCATTGATGTTGCCCCTTTCCAGTTTTGGGCAAATTGTAACCCAATGCGCACGCCCTCCACCGTTATGCTTTCATGCCATTTTTCAACTCACCGTGCGCCACAATCCACACTCCAAATCCAACTGCTCCCACCACAGCCTGCCAGACTCCCCACACGGCCCATCGTGCTACCCACGGACCGTCCCACTTTTCGAGGACTTGGGACGACAGCCAGTAGAGAGCCGTAAGAATGACTACGTCTTGAAGGAGATACTGTGTCGATATGACCACGGAGCGGTTGAAACAGTGCGTGGGGATGGCGGCTTTGATGCGAGACAGGGTCAGCGATGCCGGCGGGAAGTGGTACGAGGGAGGGACAATGCCCGTCACAGTCGGAGCAGGCTTGGCAGGTTCGGCAGGGGAAGGATTGCGCTTTGTTGGCATCGTGCGTGGGTCCGCGTGTGGGTGCCGCGGTGGGTGCTGGAAGGGAATCGAAGAAAATTCACATCGGGCTGATATAAATTCTTTTGTTGGGAGACGGAAAGGGTCAGAACGCCGCCCTCCACGTTCAGGGTTCGACACATGCAAAATGATAAAAGAAAAAACGCTGCTCTCAATCACGCGTCCCAAAGTACTTTCGAAATCTGTCGTATGTTTTGAGTCACGGTTGTGAGGACGTGGGCCCTGGGTAGCCAGTCGAACCATTCTTCACCTACAAGTACCTCGAATGGCCCCACTCCCCGTCCGGTTGACGTAAACTCCACGGAGGTACATATCGCACGTGATTATATTCACTTTTGATATACTCTAGAGCCTGTTTTTTGACGGTAGCACCTGGAGGGCGTCTGTAATCTCCCTTGGCAGGATCCGTCCCCATGACACAGATGTACACTTGACCTCCCTGTTGCGCGTAAACAGACTAACTTTAATCGCAAATGTTTTCTCAGTTTGTAACGTGAATGCACGCTCGTGCGCATCCCTCCCAAGGAATTCCCAATTCCACGCCACACTTTCCCACGCTGTTATACATCGTCCACACTCTCATCCACACCTCGCGTCTGTCCTGCCCACCCCAGAGAACCGTCGTTTCTCATAACGAATCACGCAGTCCGTTTTTGTCCCACACTCCCCAAAAGTACAAACAACCCATGTTACCTGATACACCCTTTTGCTACTGCAGCGCAAAAACCTGTTGGCCCGGCCGGGGGCATTGATACCGGGTCAGGGAGCGTTGGTATGGGGAACTGTGCCCGCCCATGTACGCGTGGAGATTTTGCGTGCGACGCGTCATCGCATGGGGATAGTGGGGCATGCCTCTGTTGAGGGAACAAGTACACGCGCGTCGGCTCATGCCACATCTGGCGCTCAGGATCCCTTTGCAGACGATCCTAAAAGAAATTTTTGTTTCCCCCATTCGAGCGACCGCGCGAGTGCAACAACAGACCGGGGGAACGGCAGCTGAAATGCATTCGAATAATTTGATGACCCAGGAGGCGATGGTCCGACAGTCCTGTTAACCCGCCTGCGGCCCTAGCACTACTCCACCGGCTACTATACAGCAACTGGCTGAGGGTGAGGGTGCCTGAGGGCGGTGGGCGACACAAATCTCTCTCCTAACGATTTTGCACTCCCAACTTTTGATGTTCCCTATGGCTTATCTAATGGACCGGGCTGTCGATTTAAAAGCTGAGAGCCGCCAGTCCTGGCCCCATCGTCATCCGCAGACCGCACCTCTCGATAAATACCCACCTTAAGTACAATCGTCAGCCCAGGTGTCATGTCGAAGCTTTCCTTCTCTCGTGAGTCACCTGAACTATCATTGAACTTCATGGTCGACGCGGTACTGGTCGAAGCTGCACACTGCACATCTCACCGACTGTCCTCCGACCTCCAGTTGTTTGCGCAATGTTCTTTGCATTGGTTCCTTTTCGCTACGTACTACGAATGGCGATGACGGTGCCAGATCCCCTGTCGTTCAACATGCTCGGACTTGTTAAAGGTGGGTTCAACGAATTGTGGTGCATTTGGAAGACGACGACCTTGTGATCCAAAATGCTCACATGTTTACCCTCCACCCTGTCGCAGCATTCCCCTATCTTTCTGCCACGCTCGTCGTGTGTAAGGGCATCTCGCTCCTCCTCCAATACCGCGCCCTCATCAAACGCTACAACTTCCGTGTCGACTACAAGATGAACGCCTTCATGTTCCTCGGCTCCCTTCTGTTCG
>KQ965806.1:8997-30592 GCA_001574975.1 Gonapodya prolifera JEL478
TTATGGGCCTCCTGGACCGCATTATCGAACCAGCTCTGCTCCGCCCTGAGAATCGCCTCGAAGTAGCGCGTGCGGATCCTCCTGGCCTGGTTCTCTGCCGCGACGACGAGCGAAATGTTCTGGACGTACCCTGCGACGAATGATATCGCGCCGACGACTGCAAAGAAGATGAAGGACGTGCTTTGGATCGAGGAGGTGGCCGATCCGAATGCGCTCGATGTGGGTGAGGCCGGGGAGGGGGAGGAGGGAGAGCGTGGTGCGCCGGAGTTCACAGTGTCGGTGATGTTTCCTTTGTGGTCAAAGGTGGCAAAAGGAGGGAATGGGTCAGTGGTGTGAGAGGAACGCAAGATTGTGAGTTAGGCGAAGTGCTCGACTCACCGAGCAGCAGGGACATGAGTGGAAACACGGCCCCCGAGAGCGCACTGCATGCCACACCCAGCAGCGTCAGCGCAACGTCGAGCGGCGACGCGTATCTGTACAGCGAGAGAAAGGACACGCTGCGCTGCGTCTGCATCGGTTGCGTGTGCCGACGTGGAGCGTCCGTCTGCGCCCCGTTGTTGTCCGCGTGCGAGTCCGGTAGCAGCTGCGATTGCGAAGACTCGCACTCGGCGGCGGACATCGCAGCGGTGGAGCTGTGTAAGGGGAAGTGACGGTCGAGACTTAACAAGGGCCGCGTCTAAACTTGTTGTTCCGCCGCGGACAACTGCTGACTTCCGTCACCCTCCGGCCTTAGTTGCCTTGGTTCTTCGGCCACCTTTACAGCTGGTTGCGCAAAGTTACTCTTCGATATATTTTATTTGCTTTGTTTTGTCCACTGATTGCACCGCACCTTTCGGAAGACTCTAAGGGGCGGGGTTGGACTTTCCCTGTGACCACAGCCTTTCCAGGTCATCACCAGCACAATCGACCCTATCCACACCACACGGGAAGCATTGGATTGGTGGTAGACTTGCCCTGACGGAAGATTGTTAAAAGTAGTATTAACCGATTTATAAAGAGTGTACACACGGCCCTAACAAGCTGGACTTCGCACCCTCGTATCGTATCTCCCGTCTCTCGTTCTCGTTCCCGTCGAGGTCACTTGGTATGACCGCCCGTCTCTCTCTCGTCTCCGCACGCTGGTCTCGTGCCCTTGGCTCTCTCCATCTCTCGTATACTCGTACACCCCGTACCCCAACCCCCTGACAAGACCGCCAATGAAGGAATGTTGCAGTGCATGCCAGCGGCTGCCCAGAGTATTACCTTACCAAAAATACCAAACGAAATCAAAGCAAAGCAACCGATGACCAGGTCGATGTGGTATTCATTACATGGCTCATTGGCTCTATCTTTTTTAATCTGCAGGGTGCTAACGCTGCAATTTGAGTACAACAACGCTGTTGCAATTTCTGAAGTAAAGCACGTCTCAATGTGCATGCAAAAATGCGAGCACAGAGTAGCGTCTTTGCAAAAAAAAAATTCACTCGTGCACCCTCCCACAGAACCATCTTACATGCCCCACGGTCGACACAGCCGTGCCAGATGTGACGGAAAAAGCTCACAGCAGTACGTGGGACTCTTCTGGATGTCCAAGATGCACAAATCTAGTTTGATGACAAACATATTCACCAATGCAGGACAGTATCAATTGTCATTCCTGATACTTCTCAAAAATCGTACGTGCCTGGTGGAAGACCAAAAGCACAAAAGTGGCATACGTGATCACAAACTGAACGTGATTACTGTCGTCTCGTAGCAGCGTTTTATCGGTTCTCTGGTGCAAAAAACAAGAATACAAACACTCACCATGACACTTCCGCCTCTCATCACATCACTGGAAAATAGGCTTTGGCGTGAATGACTTACCGCAAGAGTAACAGTCAAGTACGCGTGCAAATACGCAATCACCCGCTTGCTGGCCTTCGGAGAAACGTTTCCGAACTATTCTGCCTCAGTTGAGAAAACAATCTGGCAACGACCTTCCGAGAACAAAAAGGGGGAAAAACGGGTACCAGTCTTGGGCGCCGTACTACCCTATATTTCTGAATCAAAGATTTGCGTGCGCTCGTCGTTCTGCATCAGCACCCCCGTGGTGCATCTGGTGACGAAGGATGTTTGTACATCAATCGAGCAAGTCCAACAATGGTCCACGACTGCTAGACATAAAATGTAACCTCAGAAAAGAGAGCGGCATGCCGTAGTTCCAAGCAAGCGATGAACATTATTCTACCTCTCAAAACCTGGATGATGTCACAGATGGAACGTTAGGGCTCAGGCTTCCACGTCACATCTAATTACACCTGTGTGGATTTTGTCACGAATGCTTTGCCACGCTTTCTCTCATAAAGTTCGCGTGCAATGCAAATTGCAGCGGTTTAGGTTGTCCAGGAAGCGCGCTGGTCTTGGGAGGAACAGTCAGTTTGCATATGCTTCCTTTAAAGAAGACCGCCTGAAACGGCCTTCCAAGAACCAAAAAGGGTGCAGTATCGGATTTCAGCTTGAGCTTTACCAAAATGTTGCACGTTAAATTTTTGTTTTGTGATCAGCACAATGATTGCAACTCTTGCAGATTGGACTGCCTGTGTAGGAGTGCCGTCATGCACGCAACTGGCGACCAGAGCATCACTTACCAAAATTGGAAGATGAAATCAAAGTAAAACATCCAAAGAAGTGGTGTATGTATCCAATATTCCTTGTGTAGTCTGCCGGTGGTACACACCATTAATTTCATCACATCGATTCCACAAGGCAACAGGTCAACAACGTCGCTACATGTCTCATTGAGCATGTAAACATGCGAAGAAATAGTATCGTCTTTGCAAAAGAGTCCCTGGTACCAGAGTGCCAACATTCAAAACCGCCTTCAATGTCCCACCTCAAAAGTTCACAGCATTACGATGGACTCTTTCTGGACATTGAGATGCACACGTTCAAAGACTATATACTCTCCATGTTTCGCAGATTGATGTCTACATGCCAGGAACTTGAAATATTCGGTACTCAGGCTGGAAGTCGAAAAATTATTACCACACAGTGAGGCATGTGTAAGCACAGATTAAGTAACGAACGTTGCCCCACGTCCAGTCCGACTGTGGATGATGTCATCACACGGTGGTGTTTCATCGGTTCGCAAGTGCTTACACACCACGAGCACAAAGACTCGATACAGTGACGGCAAACTGTAGATGGTCATGCAAAGCATTTGCCTGTGATGTACATAAAAATGCGGTTGTTTGTAGCGCCAGTGCTTAGCTCAGGGTGAAAATGCGACGGCAACTGTTGTCCATAATGGCACTTCATAGCTGTAAGTACAGAAAAATGAGTTCCGCATGAAGAATTGGAAGCTATGTGATACACGAGGAGGATTGTCTAGAGTTCTGGCAGCTCATAAACCACCCATAACTCCGACATAAACATCTGCTCCAAAGTAGAACGCGGTCGAGCTTCAATTACGAGATGATCTTCATCCAAGCGCAGACAATGTCAATTGTCATCATTTTGAGTTTCGCATTTCTCCGCCCTCTTGCATCATTGATGGATAGGCGTTAGCATTGCTAGCTTGCCACACCGATAATTACCCTCAGGTACCGCGTTAAACGCACGAGACAGTTGTTCTTGAGAGGGTTTGTTTGGTTCAAAACAACCCTGCAATGACCTTCCAAGAACTAAAAAGGTAAGAGTCTTGCACGCAAAACTGGCACTGGTATTTCTTTGGGTATAATAGAGTATCATGCAGCTCCAAGAATGAACATTGTGTCACCACCCGCGAGGTCCTGGATGAGGTCATAACTTGGAATTTCGGGTTCTGCTTCCCGCAAAATCACGGCTGAATTCACTCCGCCTCACCGCCGTGCCATTGCTACGAACGTAAAGTATGCTTGCAGCGCAAACCCATACCAGAAGCCGGATGGTCTTGGAATAGACCATTTGCACATGGTGTCTTCAAAGAAAACGAGCCTGAAATGGTCTTCCAAGAACTACAAAAATGTGCAGCCTTGAATACAGTGCACGCTGTTACGAGAGATGTTTGCTGTGGCTGTTCGGGGAAGCGCAGGTCCAATCGATGGAAATAAGTCCACGTTCCACAGCCGAAAGATAAACGAAAGATGCCAACAAGAATGGCACACGAAAACGAATCCGAAATTCAAACGAAATCGGACCGACCAAAAGAATGAAAAGATAACTCGGAGATCTGGATGAAACGAGATTGGTCTCGGCCACAGGCGCGCTAAAGCGAATAATAAAATGCCGAAGTCCAGGAGAAGTAGTTCAGTGATAGGAAAGAACGGTAGAATAAACCGTGAACAAATGAAGCGAGCCGTCGAATGGCGCCACCACAAGAAGTTTTGATCTGGCTTGTAGTCCAGGAAAGATGACTCAGAAGGTCAAAAGCGAAGGCAACAGAACAGTGCCTCGCGGATCTTGCTCAGCCGCTACTGTTCTAGCGCGAAGGCGAACTATCCTCAGAAAGGTTTCGCTAAGGGCGACAAAAATCACGGCGGTGCGATACGCGCAAAAGTCAGAACAAATGGGCAACAACCACAACTATCGCACCGCCGTGAGCAACAATGAAGCGCAAAGTCCACCATCCAATTTTGTTCAAGTCCCGATTTTAATGATTTTGGCACAAATAAAAAGAAATCAAATACAGAAACAAAAGATCCTGAAATCCAAAGGCCAAGATGCTGATGCAAGCGTGGACGCGTTGGCACTTCCGAGGTGTCAGAAGATCTAAGCGTTCCAACACCAACATCCGCCACAAAAGAAAAGAAAATACGTACGTATAACTTGATGAGTGGACGATTAGTGGTCAGTGGCTCCCAACATCGACCGGGGAGACCTAATTGAAGTGGGCAGTGGACGACGCATCAATGAGCCGACGCGCATAAACAGCACGCTGCAGCGGGCACCGTACTTCCAGGTTGGGTGTGTAAATTGTGGTCAAAGTCTGCCAAATCCAACCACAGACCCCAAGGCGATACAATGTATTATGTTGCGAATTACGTATTTTCTTAGGAGGCGATTATGAAGTAAGGTTACTTAAAACATTATTTTTCGTGGCTGAAGATGACGCGCGACGTGGAAGGCGTGTATCATCTCTCCCAATTGTCCTCGTAATCTGCAGCTCAAAATCGCCGAAAAGCATAAATCCATTGTCAAATTCGTTCAATAACCCTTTCCGGGTATCAACCCTCTACACCAACTTATTCAGGCGTCCCCACCCTTCTAAACTCTTCAAACCTCTTCGCAAACGACACGCTATGATCCACAGGACTCGCCTCACGCTGCAACTGCACTGCGACCTTTCCCCCACCGGCACCGTGACCCTGACCCGCTACCCACGCAGTATGCACGCCCTCTTCCAACCCCATCACCGTGCTCCTCCCTCTCGACGCATGCAGAGACCGGGGAACGGGAGAGGCTACACGAACCCATTCATGGGTGTCATCAGGGAGAGGCGTAGCCCGGGGTGCGCTCTGCGACCGCAGTGGGGTAACCGGCCTAGGGGATCGTCGCCCGAGAGTAGCAGGCGCTGCCGCCGGGACCGTGCTGGAGCTTCGCGAAGACGTGGGTTGTGGGAGGCCGCCGCGAGAGGGGCTGGATGAGGGCGAACGGGAGGAAGGAAACCATGTTGATGGAGCGAGCCATGATATGCGGCGCCGTTCAGATCGGCCGGGGGATTTGGGCGATGGGGGTGGTGAGTTGGAGTGGATGGCGTCGACGGCGGCGCTGGCTTTGGGTGAGTGCTGTTGGAACCATGACGAAGGAACGAGGAAGGATCGTCGGCGGGGGCGAGGTGAGGCAGGTGGTGTTGGGGGTGCGAGAGTGCGTCCGCGCTCGATTGTGTGAGGAGATGTGGGATGTTTCGGGGAAAGGGATGTGTGAGGATGCACTGGGGTGAGGCAGGTGGCGTGATCTACATTCCCGACATTTTCACGTTCCACGCCCAAGGCCCGTTCAATCATGTCAAGAATATAGATTCTGGTGCTCCCATGTGACGCCCCAAACGCCAACTCCCTTGCCCGCCTGAGCGCGCTGTTTGTCACGGGGACGTTTCGTAAAAGAAGCTCAGTCACAATGTCCGGGCACGGCTCCACGACCACGCCCTCCCGCGTCTCGAACACTGTTCGCGGCGTGTCTATTTCGACGTACGCTCCGGAGAGGTTGTACCATGCGGAAGAAGCCAGCGCGAGGTCAAGGGTGTTGTAGTATTGTGGGCTGCGCTCCCAGCGAGACGAGTACCAAAGGGAGAGGGACCAGCGGGGATAAAAGGCGGGGAGAGGCCACGAAATATTCTCCGAAGGGTCGGCTCCTAAGGATGGTCCAATGCAGGCAACACAGTTCATCGGCACTTGGGCAACTCCCGATAGTAAACAATTTGAGCTTATAATTACCAGCATCAAGGAGCTCTCTGATCACGTCGATGTCCCTTGCCTTGATTGCCAGTGCGAGTGCACTCTCGCCTTCCCTCACATCCTTCCGCTCCCGCAAACCTTCCCCATCCACCTCAACCTTCAGAACAACCGTCTTCCGCGCACGAGGGTCCGCTCCTTCCGCAAGGGCGGATCGCACCAGGTGAAAATTTGATGATTCGACAGCAGCGAGGAGGAGAAAGTCGAGACGAGTCGCTGAGATTTGCGGATGGGGCGACGGCGGCGGAACGGGTGCAACTGGTTCCATGTGCGATGCCTGATGGGTCGAATATCGGAGCGACGGGACCACATCCGACAGTGGTGGAGGCACCCTCCGGCTCTCTTTGGTGCGTCTTCCGATGGACCCCAAAGAGTCGTCGGACTGGTATTCCATGAGACGGATAGAGGATCGTAAGACCGGGTTCGTAATTGCAAGGGAAAGAATACCGATGTCAGCAGGCAAGGGAAAACGGCGCACTAATGCACGTGGGTTGCCCCGTCCCTGGTCTCGGCGGTGGCGAAGCAAGGGGTTCGGTGTGACACCCGTCGGAGTAATCGGCCTGCCGGAGTTACTCTCATCAATTCTATTACGTTATCGATGAAGTCGATTAGATCTGATAGTCAGAGCACCGGGCTACTTGATCTGTAGTGGATCAGACAGTGGCTTGCTTGCATTTAGAGTTTTTTTTCCGCCCCGGAATCGCAATGTCGGCATCGTATACCTCGTGGCAGCTACGCTGTCAAACGGGTGTTTCTTTCTTCGGTGCCAGGGAGAGATACTTCTTTTGATCGGGATGTATATTCCGGCAATGCCGATATTGGCACTCACGTCATGTACGTCACAGCAAGTTCTTCGATTGAATGCGCATCTTAACGCCGTAATTGATTCTTGGGAACTGAAATGCTGCATTTTTTGATTGCCCAATGTGTTCACTATGTCTGGGTGTCTTTCCAAGTGCCAATATTGTTGGTCAATTCTACATTTCCCAATTGAATACTTCATGTACAAGACTAGTACTATACAAGACAACCTTTGCAAGAGCTTTGAGAACACTTGCTTCTACTATTGCTTAAACAGACATACTGGTCATGAGACTCACACTATCTTGATGGCAGTTTCTAGCCTTTCCTTCCGCCTGATGTGGTTTAGTGGGAAGGGAGACGGTTTTTCTCCTTCTTCGGTCTCGGTGGCGACAAATCTTCTACCGAGCAAAGATGCCTGAACGGAGAAATCAAGAGATATTCGCATAATGCGCAAAGCTAATGGAATCTATTTACATGCCTCAGTCTTATTTTGTTTTTGCGCTCTATCATACTTGTACCGACGCATTTTTGGTTGTCATCAATGTGTTGCTTCGTTACAAAGTGTCTAAGTGCCACGAAATCTCCATGGAGCCTGTACTGAGAGTGTGAATGCTGCTTTGCGTAACCAAGAACTTGATCCTTCTGTCTGCTGAGGGGAGATGAACCATGCGACGTCAGGATTTTAATTTTTCTGATAGCGTCCGGCGGATAAATGAAGTCCGTGAGGGGATTTGCCAAGAGACGATTATGTACTTCTTA
The DNA here is from genome assembly GCA_001574975.1 of Gonapodya prolifera JEL478. Classification (NCBI taxonomy): domain Eukaryota; kingdom Fungi; phylum Monoblepharomycota; class Monoblepharidomycetes; order Monoblepharidales; family Gonapodyaceae; genus Gonapodya; species Gonapodya prolifera. The sequence continues at coordinate 16,953 of KQ965806.1, forward strand.
CGTGGTGTCGGTTTTCCAGCTGTGGTTCAAGCTGATGTGATTTCATGTGGGACTGTAGACAATCATTTTGGCTTTATTGCAACTCGGTACAATTGCAAGTATCTGGGTGACGTACTATAGCATCTCTGCCATTGCAATGTTTCACCTAAACTAGCGTTAGCCCTTACATGGCTGTCAAGTATGCAACGGCTCATCCTGGCGGCTAATTGAGCTCCGTTTGTTTCTCACAAGCGATGTCTTCTTTCGTAAAGATCAATGCTCTGTACTCACAAGAAAGTCGTCTTTACTAACCCGAAGCTGCTTGATGTCACCAAACAGAGTCGGTATCATTTTGTTCCGTGACATTCCACAAGTGTTTCGAGCGGAATAAACGTATGGCGCAAAATTCACGAGTATTCTGAGCGTACTTTAAGGTCAAAAATTTTTGGATACGTTTGAGCTTTGGGTCATTACGGGTACTGAGAATCAGACGTCACATGATACAAGACACATAGGCCATTTCAGTGCTAACAGTGTTTGAACTCTACTTTTGAGCACCTGATGGGCAATGTGCCTCTGACGTTTGCTCGATTATGCTACAACGTTTCGAGGAAGTTTGAAGGTCATGTTATGTTCGCATACAAATTCACTGATTATAATGCCCTAATCCGACCGATCTAAGGACTCCATCGACATCCAAACCCCGCTCTCGGAGTAATCGAAGAGCATCCTCATTTCTTTGTGTCGCGACGCTGCAAATGATACTTCTGCTGTGCTCAACATCACGTCCCAAAGGTATTCCACTGTCCATTAGTACCTCCAGAACTTCTGTGTGTCCCAAGAAAGCAGCATGCTCCAAAAGCATACTTTCGAAAGACGGCTCGGTCGCTGCGTGTTTCAAGAGGAGTCGAGCTGTGTGCGCATGTCCGTTTCTGGCAGCAGTATCCAGGGCATCTTAGACTTCATAATCTGTGTCGATTCGCTCGAGAAGAAGCTCAACCGCATCGCTTTCCCCAAGCGTGCTCGCTTCCAAGATTCATCGGGGTCAGGCGCCACGCCATTCTCCAGGAGGACATGAAGACGGGAACACTCCCACATCCAGCGGCTTCCACCAGAGCCTCACGTCCATTTAAAGCCCCACGATTTATTAGAAGCTCGACCACCTCGCTGTGGTTTTGACGGGCGGCCATGATGATAGCCCATCCTTTCCCTGTGCTGCTCGGATCAACACCAGCGTCTAGAAGAGACCGTACCGCCTCAACATGACCTACCCTAGCCGCGCGCGCAAAAGCAGAGAGGACGGTACGGTCAGTGGGGGAACTGACGTCGGCATATCGGCACAGAACGGTAAGGACGGCAGCATTTCCAGTGAGTGATTCCTCTAAAAGGGCTTCCTCGGGGGTTGAGTAGTGCTGCAGCGCACGAGCAGCGATGTCGCGCGTGTTAGAGAATAGATCCCTCAGGCGACGATTGAAAGCACCCGTCGGGAATGCGAGAGGGTGGGTGTGATAGAAACGGCCGATCCTTTCAATGGTGAATTCGAGAGGTCCATGAAAGGATACGATGGGGATGGATTATGTCTTCTATGGTTTTGTTGGCACAGAAACGGGTCCTCTTCAAAACAACCACTATGTGCAAAACGTGCCTTCTTTACTTCTGATTTCACTTTTAAATAAGGTTTGCTTCTCCACTGGCTCTTTAACAGTATTGAAAAGTGGCGGAAGAAATGTTTCTTTTCTCAACTGTTTGACGTCAATCCAGAGCTGTTCGTTAGAGTGCTCAGTGTAAGGAAAAGAAGCTTTCCGCCTTGGTAGAGTGTACTCCCATCAGTTATACTGGTTCGACCCAGTTTTTTCTTATCGTCCGTCAGACAGCTGAAGGAAAGACCACTATCACGACAAAATCAGAGTGATAATAACAATGGTCTGAGTCTGTGCGACATGCATTTGTCACCTTCAAACGTGACTAAATCTCAGTTCAAGCTCCCACTAGAATCATGAAATCATGCTACAAGTGAAACCTTCCACATCTTTTTTTCAATTCAATTCATGCGATATCAACTATGTGATTGAATGCAACGTTGTAGCCATACAATCCTTTTGTGGGGACGCTCGTGTGTGGCAGGGAAAGTTATGTTTCGGAGAAGCTTGGAAAAGCCATTCTGGACTATGTACCTCCTTGCGGGCAAGAGCGAGTCGGCGTGTGTATATTCACTGTCTCAGAACAATAGAGGAACCGTTCTGCACTTGCCCACAACATCCTCAAATAAAAACGGCGCCAACCTCCATCCACTGCCCATCCACAACCAACAACAGCCATGTCGCCTGCGCCTGCCTCTCTCGAAGCTCGTCCCACTCCATCGGACGTCCCGATCGCGATCCCTACGTACCGCACTTTTGTCATGTCCCCCTACATTGGCCTGGACGAGGACCGCTCGTGCGGGGACCTCGATGTGTTCAAGGTCCTCCGTGACAAGGCGGGACTTTCAACGGCTGTCCCTTTAGACGCGGACCTCGAGGCGGAAAAGGTGGACATCAACGACGTTGCTTGGTGAGTTATTCTTCATCGACTTTGGCTCGCAACACTCCCCCTTCACCTCGCTAATTTGCACCGTGGGCACCATACTCCAGGTGGCACACTCGCTTTGAAGGGCCCCATAGCTGGCCGTTTGTTTGGGAAGGTGTCCAATGTGACATCGACTTTATCGAGCCTGGCGAAGCTCATAGGAATCGCACTGGAGGAGTGAAGCTCATCATCCGCGTTCACGACATGACGGAAGGCGTCGCGGAGCGTGTCCTCACGGAAATCGGGAATGAACTCGCAGCGCGATGGACGGATCCCTTTCACCCCGAGGGCAAGACCGTGATACATAGGGCGGAAAAGCGGGGATCCAACCCCTACTTCTGGAACACGCTCATGAAACGGGATTCCCGAGACTTGGCAACGGTGTATTTGGACACTGCGCAAAAGGACCGTCTCGTAAAGGGACTCGAATTCTTCCTCGCCAACAAGGCGCTGTACGACCGCACAGGCGTGACCTGGAAGCGCATTCATCTTCTCCACGGTCCTCCGGGAACGGGCAAGACTTCAATCTGCCTTGCCATCGCCGGTTACTTCAAACGTGACATTGCACGCTTGGCCATCACGGGAGACCTCAAGGCCACGGACCTGGAGTACCTGCTCAGCAACATGCCGTCCAAGGCTTTCTTGCTTTTGGAGGACGTCGACGCGCTCTTTGCACACGGCCGGGAGTCCAAGACCAACGTGGACTTTTCGACGTTGATCAATGCAATGGACGGGATTGCCACCAAGAAGGGGATGGTGGTATTCATGACAACAAACCATCTGGCGAAACTGGATCCGGCGCTCATCAGGCCGGGGCGAGTGGACTTTTGCATGGAGGTCAGGTTGCCTTCTCGCGAAGCCATCCTGGAGGCGCTCGGGCGTTTGGCGCCAGAGTACGCGAGCGAGCATGCGGAGTTTGCTGATCGCTACGCAAAGGGACTCACGATTGCGGCGATTCAGAAGCACGTCTTTGACTGCTTGGTCGAGGGCCGGGCGTCCATGTTGTCGGAGGTTGAGGTTCTGGCGCCACTGGGGAAGACGGAATCAAGAAGTTCGGATGAGAAAGGTGCGACGACTGAGGCGAACAAGGGTAGTGTGAACAATGACGGGTTCGGAGAAGCTGGTTGGCTTTGGACAGAAAGAACGGGAGTTCAATCACAAGAGGAGGGCGCCGAGTGAGGGATATGAATTTAATTCTTTGATCACATCTTAGAGCAGGACACTATTGTGTATAATTTATTAGGGCCATTTGAAATTTTTCAGGCAACTCAAATATTCGAAGACGGAAAGACTGGACCTGGGCCTCGACGTATTCAGCGCAATGGGGCCAACACCCCGTCGTGCGAAAATGTCAAAAAAAAAAAAAAAAAAAAATGTGGCTACGGAAGGCTGAAGAGTAAGAGTTGTGCATCTTGGGCCTCATGGGACAGCCGGGGGACATGGTATAAAACGTTTGGCAATGCCTTCCGTCTACCGAATGAGTCCTCTAAGCACTGCACTTTTCGCCAGAGTGTTACGAAATCCACACACTGACCCATGCAAAACAAGCGAGTGCTCTTGACTAATCGGGGCGGCGCAAGTGCAGAGGGAACAAGAATGGTAAACGCCGCGAGCTCTTGGTCGTCTGATATGCTGTTGTATGTGGGCGCTTGCTCCCCCAAGTGTCGTCGAGACCAGCAGACAACACAAAAGTAGTGAGAATTTCTGTTGATGGAGCACTCTGGTTCAATCCTAAAGTGCTCCATAAACAAGAATCTGCGATCTCGGCATCCGAGCATAGAGATTGACTGAAGTGATTTGTTTGCTGACACTCGTGCCTGCAAGAGTGTTCCATCTACAGAAAATAGCCAGCTTGGCATACCAAGATTTGGGGTGCTTTGACGTGCGGGAATGTTCGTGGCAGTGCAACCAAATGAACACACACCATCGCGCGCAAGTAGTAAGATCTCATATTCCTGATGATCGAGCACTCTGGGCACACTTGTGAAGTGACGCTGACTTTTGGTCGAAAATTCATCAGAAAATATTGTGCAGTGGCGCCCTCAGCTCAACGTAATTACAACGGGTGCAAACGCTTCCCATGATGAACGTCCTTACCCTTCCGACACATCGATCTTCTGCCTCTTCGCATCTTGCCCATCATCATCGTCACCCTCTCTATCCTTCCTCTTCCCATCAAACTCATCCTCACCCTCCCCGCTTCCAACGTCGTCCACGGGTTTCCCGACAGTGCCGACCTATTGAAGTTTGCGCATTGTCAGAAGAGGACGATCATAGAACTAATGAATCAGCACCACATTGAGGCAGCGCGTCAAAAACTCACATTTAACTCCTCTAGATAATCGCTCGATTCGGGTGAACTTGCAGCGCCGGCTTCTCCACCTGTTCCTGAGGTCTGTCTTGCCTCCTCCGCTCGACTTCAGTGCCCGTTCCACAGGGAGCTCTTTTGCCTTTGCCCTTTCCCCTTTTGCCCATACGAGATGCCTTCGGTGATTGGGTGTCGACTGATGCACAAGCTTGAGCCCCACGTATGGGCGAACAGCCTGTTGGTCCAGCTTCCCCCGAGACCTCTCCTTCCACGTCCGTCTCTCCATCGACACGTTTTTGTTCTCCATTCAGCATTCCTTCCGCCTCTGCACCTTCCGGGCCTTCTTCTGCATCGTCGCGTCGAAGCTCTGGTCATGTCTAACGGCAGTCCGCGTCTTGCGTACCACCTTCCCCTGATCGTCCGTGGTGATTACGTGACCCAGGAACAGATTGGTCGGTAGCGCGGAGAGCAGGTTCGAGAAGGAAGGGTCGTCGAGGGCCCGTACAGCCAGGGCACCAAACGGCGTCCCTCCAATCCACTCCCTCACGTCCGTGGACTCGCCATGCAAGCTCTTCACATCGATCCACGCACTCAAGTCGTGGAGGTACGCGGCGACGCGGGGAAGCACGATGTCTGTTTCTGGTACGCCCTCGGGTCAATCGATCACGTGGTAGCTGGGGAGGAGAATCGCGTTCGAGGGGTTGAAGAGGTGATTGGCGGAGGTGTCGTCGATGATCAAGGTGTTGCGCTGTGACATATGGTGGTGAGGGTTGAATGAGTCACGGCAGTTGTTCGACATTTCTTCCACGGGGATGACCAAAAGAGCCAGCTATTACGCGGCGTAGAATCACCGTACCACTTCTCAGAGCATGGCTGCCGAAGCCTGTTCTCTCTGACACGAAACCCTCTTTCCCCCGGTCGAGGCGATCCTTCGCACTCACCTCATTCCACTTCTGATGCTTCTTCCAAATCTTCTCCAAATCCTTCATTGACTCCTCATCCTTCCCAGACCCCACTACATCGCATTTCGACCTGTCCCAGAGGAACTTGGGCTCCGAAAGGAGGTGTGGAGGAAGAGCACCTTCGACCAACGCTCGAGCGTTCTTGGCGGTCGCCGAAGTCCACACGACAACATGGAAGTTTGCAAACAGGAACCCAAGGAACGGGACGAGGGGGGGCCGAAGGTAAATGGGATCTCCGTAGGTGGGTGGTTTGAGTATCGGTTCTTGGTTTCTCTCTTGCGGCGTTTCGTGACACGATCAAGGAGTGTTCCATTGCGGTCGAGCACTGCAAGAATGTCAGCGCGTGCGTCGGTTCTGGTGGTGTCGGGTGGAACAGCGTGAGAGCGGCCAGTGTCCACCAAAGACGTCGCATTTGGGTCTGCGTTAGCCATTAGTGCTCTTCTGTAGGCAAAGATGGGATTTGAGATGATTGACTTGGATCTCTCCGTCTCCCTTGTCTGGTTTTATGATCCGCAGCAGTTGCTGGCAGTTTCGACGAATCACTTTGACCGGATCCCGTCGACGAGCGTTCGATTGAGCGCGCAAACAGTGTTCTCGTTGCTGAATCAGTTCCGAATATGGGGCGGACAAGCGCCAGCTCGGATGGAAGAAGTCTTCTACACCAGCTCATGAGAATCCTAAAGCTTTCGAAGGCATGGTTCATCAAAACCTTTTTTTCCAAGCAGAAGTTCATTTGGATACATCTTCCTTTCCTCTCTCGCATTTCCCTTGGATAGATACAACTCCAAAGCCTCCTGCATGGTCTTCGCTGTGGGATCGGTACGTGCGGGAGAGACGGGACGGGGAAGTATTCATGCAATCATCAAGTGAGGTGCTCCACACGCTTGCGCTTACGCCTTGATATTGCACCATGATTAAAAAATAATACTAATAATACTTTCTTGGTTGGAATTCGCCCCCAACGTACGCCTCGCTTCAGTTGCGCCCAAAATTGTCAGCGCTGTCACGCCTGGAATTTGGCCTTGATGCACTCACGTCTCGACACATCTGGCCAGGCTCGCACTTCCGATTCCCATCGACAGCAACCACTCCACCCACGCTGTCCGTACGACTTTCGTGTTCATCACATCATTACTTGAACACCCTGATCTTCTCGCGCCCTCCCGGACACGGCGCAGCCACGGCCTCAATGAATCGCTTCGAACACTCCTTCCACCTGTCAAACATCCCGTCATCGCCCGAGCGTCCAGATAACAATCGAAAGTTGTCGCTGAATTTCACTATGGACGCGGGCTGGTGCCTGCGAAGGAGGAGTGTTGACAGCGTGTCCAGTCGGGGCAGAGCCGACGCCAACCGGACAAGTGTGTCCAAAGCTTCGAGGGGGCTGGAGTTTGGTGAGATTCGGAGGAGACCGGAGTCAAAGGAGACGAAGTGGGGCGGGGTCCTGCGAGTACAGAGGCGACTCTGGCGGCGTAGGCGGGAGTGCTTTCACCGGTGGACCTAAGTTCCCGCAGTCCCGTGAAGGTGGTTTCAGCGCTCGGCGCGGGAAGCCTGACCTCATCGTCCCCACAATCGGGGAAGAAGGAGAGGGACTGGACGCCGCTCGCCGTTGCGCAAAAGGGGTCGGGTATTGGCATTTGATACCAGGTCAGCTCAAAGAGGGCCGTAAATTGACCTGGGAACCGTTCGCGGCTCCACGAGGAAGGGAACAAGAAAGCGTCGCGAGATCTCGTGGCTCCACCATCCGTATTCGAATCCGATCAGGCCACGCATACGTCATTACTTTGCACACAGACGTGAGATGATTCACTACACGCATCGGAGCTGTTCTTTCTCGCCACGTCGCTCGGGCGCCGACCGTGGTCACGCGCGTTAGAACGTTATTAAGCGGACACCAGCGGCCGCAGCACCCTTCCACTTGCAGTCCGCGGAACAACGCGTTTAGGCCGCCACTCTCGTGGGGTATAAAAGAGCGTGGGCTTCACGGGCCCCGCATCCGAAATCAGAGCAATGGCCGAATCCAACTCCACCCTGCTCGACCTCCCACCACACAAAGACGACGCCACCGACGCCGACAAGAGAGCAGAGTCGCCAGAGCCCGACGTCGCGCCCAATCCCCACCACAAGGAGAGCGGACTCGTGTACTCGCGGCTGCAGTTCACACTGCTGTTTGTCGGTCTCGCACTCGCAGTGTTTCTCGTCTCGGTGAGTGCCATTGTCTTGGCTTGGCGCCACGTCGCCATCCCGTCCCAATCACCATCCGGATCCATTTGTGCACGTTCGCCTGCCTCCCCTTCCACTTCCTCGTCCAATCGTACCCGCCAGCTCGACCAAACAAGTGAGTCCTCACCCTCCCTTCATCTCCCTCGAGTCTTGCTGCCTCGTTGATGCCAATACCTCCGTCCTCCGCCCTCTGACCACGGCTCCACTTTTCACGTTTTCAGTTGTCGCAGTAGCAATTCCGTCAATCGTGACGGACTTCCAGTCGTTTTCGGGGTTGAGTTGGATTGTGGGTTGGGTTCTGTATTGGTGCGGTGGTACCGTAAAATTTTTCTGACACATCATTCATCTCTCCAATGGTTACATAGGGAACCGCATACTTCCTCGCCTCCATCCCACTCATCCCCACATACGGTGAGCCTCTCTCTCTCCTACTCCTGTTTCTTCTCTATCCCGTTGTTTATCCCTTATTCCTCCACCACCATTCCTCCCCATCCCTTTTCCCCCTTTTCCCCCTCTTCCCCCTCTTCCTCCTCTTCCCCCTCTTCCCCCTCTTGCACCCCATTCCTCACATCAACCTCCACGTCAAAGGCAAACTCGCCGACGTCTTCGGCCGAAAACCCGTCTTCATGACGGGCATCTTCATCTTCGAAGTCGGGAGTCTGATTTGCGGGCTGGCAAGGGATATGAATACGCTGATTATCGGGCGGGCTGGTGAGCATGCGTGGAGAGCGGAGGAGGGGGGTCGAGCAACGGAAGCCTAAGCGCGAATCGCTGACCGAGGCTGTCCGCCGGAGTCGAGTGATCTGCGCGAAGCGCGAATGACATAGTGCGAAGGGGAGGCATTGCGTCGGCATGGCGCTGTTTCCTTGATCCGTTCCACCCGCTCTCAACACTCCTCACACTACACCAAAACCCACCGCCTTCCCCACCCACCCCCACAGTGGCCGGCCTTGGCGGCGGCTGCATCTTCCCCATGACGCTCATCATCATCTCGGATGTCGTGTCGCTTCGGGACAGGCCGCGGTACCAGGGGATTATTGGCGCTTGTTATGGATTGTCGAGTGTGGCGGGGCCGTTGAGTGAGTGGAGTTGGGGGACAGGGGTGTTGAAGGAAGCCAAGTGCTGATTGGGTTTGGGTTGTTTGGTTTGTTGGTGTGACTGTGAATAGTGGGCGGAGCGTTTACGGACCACTTGTCCTGGCGCTGGTGAGTCTATCTACAACCCGTCCAATCTTCACACATCACCAATCCGAATCCGAATTCTGAATTTCTGAAACCCGTCCGTCAACCAACAACCAACTACCCAGGTGCTTCTACATAAACCTGCCCGTAGGCGGGCTCGCTATCGTCGCTGTCCTGCTCTTTTTGCGTCTTCCTGCGGTGAGTTTTCCCCCATCCTCACCCCTTCCACATTCACACCCATCTCCTTGCCATCCTTCACCCTTGACTACACCCCCGACACCGCTACAGCGAACAGGAAACATGCGCGAAAAACTCGCCCGCGTGGACTACATCGGCACGTTCTGGCTCGCTGCCGGGACGGTGTTGATCGTGTACGCCTTGTCGTCTGGTGGTGACCAGTGAGTTTCACTTCCTCATCACGAACTAGAAGAAGAAGTTTTTACATTCGGATCATCCCCGCGCCGGCTTAGGTACGCCTGGAACTCGGCACCGGTTATTTCCATGATTGTGCTTTCGGTGGCGTGTTTCGTGGCGTTTGGACTCGTCGAGGTCTACGTGAGTACTTCCTCCTCGCTCAATACAAATAGCTTTGCCCGTATTCAACCGCACTCCTCACACGCCACAAATAGCTCGTCAAGGTCCCACTCATCCCGTTCGATCTGTACAAGAGCCGCTTCGTCCTCGTATGCTGGGGTTGCGCATTCGTTAGTGCTTCCTTCCTTTTCCCTCCCTTCCGCTCCCCCTGTTCCCAACTCACCTTCCCTTTTCCCCACCCCTCCCCCCAGCTCGTCGGCTTCACCTTTTTCTCGCTCTCCTACTACGTCCCCGTGTACTTCCAAGTCGTCAACGGCAACACCGCAACGGGGGCCGGTGTGCACACGATTCCGCTCATCTTGGCCGTCACGGTCGCGTCGATCTCGAGCGGGTTTGCGATTTCGGTCACAGGGTGGACGGCGCCGTTTGGTGGGTTTTTGCACAGCCGCTCGTTTTTTCGTGACATGGGGCGAATTGGGCTGACCACGTTGAATGGCTCTTCCGCGATATAGTACATTTCGGATCCGCGTGTGTCGGTACGTATGCTTCGCTTCATTCGCACTCACGACTCCTGTCTCACTGGTTATGATGTTCATCCACCGCCCGCGCGCACAGCGATCGGTGCCGGTCTGATCTCCACACTCACCGCCGCCAGCGGCAACGACAAGCAGATCGGTTACTTGTTTATTGCGGGCATTGGGATTGGGTCGTGCGTGAGTTGACGTTTATTGGTTGTCTCCGAAACCCCTTGTCTTGACACTCTATTACTCCTCACCTGAACGAACAGATCCAGAGCGTTAACTTGAAGTGAGCGTCCTCCTCTGTGTCGTAATACTTGAGGATTGGTTCCTGAACAAGTTATGCCTGATTTTCGTCTATAGCGGCCAAGGTTCTGTAATGCCTGAGTTTATTGCAATGACCATCGGTGAGTTCGCGAACCTTTCCTTTCGCATTTCTCCAGGCTTAAGCTGAATATCACTTTACCGTTAGCGGGATGGTCGTTCTCGCAACTCGCCGGGGCCGTGTTTGGTATCGCTGGTGAGTCCAAAACCTCGACCTATCATTTTGCATCAACCCTCACCCACTCCTCCCCCTGCAGTCAACGGCGCAATCTTCTCCAACTCCCTCTTGTCCAAACTCTCCTCCTTCATCACCTCCACTGATCTCATCGAGTACGTCCAAAACAACCCGTCCAAGCTCCAAGATGGCGTACGTTCAGGAGTCGTCCCGTCGAACCTCCTGGAACCCATCGTGGTGGCGTACACGGACTCGCTCGCGCTCGTGTTTAGGACGGTGACGGCCGTGGCGGGGGTGCTGTTTTTGGCGAGGTGAGTTTGGGGCTGGGGTTGATGACATGGTGATTTGGCTCAAATATACCTGTTATCCGTTTAGCTTCTTACTCCGGCTGCAAAAGCTTCAACGAAAGGAGGTCATAAAGATGGAACCTGGTTCAGCATAAGGGTTTCTCGTCTGGACACTCATAGCAGTCTAGCCTATCCACTTTTTGCAACACATGTTTGGATTAGAAATGTAGTTCCTGTCATATAGATGTGAAGTTTTCAGTATATACATTGTGTACAGAAACAAATCGTGGATCCATGAACAGATGGAGTTACTCAGAATATTACGTCCACGGGGGCGAGTTGCTGAGTTTCGTGATCCACATCGCCAATTCGTGGAACCAAGCCAACCGCAAGTATAAAATCAAATTCCCGCTCATTGCGTCGAAATAGGTCGAAGTATTGAAGCTGTGCGTATGAGGACCCTGCAAAGCGGAAACGTGTGTAAGGTCGATCTTCTCGAACCACAACATTCAAAAAAGATTTATAAAAAGATAAAATGTAACAAGAGAGCTCACCAAGCCACTAATGCCAAAATGAGTCATTGGGCGAGGTGTTGGGCGAGCCTGTGCTTGGGGCACGGAAAAGAGAAAGCTCAAGACACGTCCATCCATCGGGCCCATCCACGCGAGGATCCATCCATCGCGTTCTTTCGACCCGTCGTATACCTCGGACTGTTCGGACTCTTCGCCGCAAGGCATTTCACCTGAAAAAAGGCCGCAAAGATGGTGCGTTTGGCGGGATGGGTGGACATGGAGGTGGCGGTCGGATGCGACGGAGAGGACTCGGCTGAGAGATGGTGTTTCTTGTTCTTGTGATGTTCTGTGTTTCTGACTGATTTCTTCTCGATCCAAATGGCCGTGCTCGCTGTGGGGATGGTGCTGGCTTCTTTTTTTGTCTGGCTTACCAAACATCGCCGCATCGCCGTCCGGGACACCCGAAACACCCAATGAAAACCTCAGGTTAACTTCACCATCGATGAGATGAGGTGCGTCTCCTGTGGCGATCCTTGTTCAAGCTGGTGTGGGGGTGCTATGTGTCACAGACTGGGTGACATGTCATGGGACACCATTGCCGCGAATTTTGGACGTTATGGGCCCATCTAACGTGTAGTTCTTTCCTTTTTCTCGTCTGATAGGGCCATGATGGACAAGCCCACCAACATCCGAAATATGTCCGTCATTGCCGTGAGTAGGCTCAGCTGGAATTTGGCGAAACCAAGACCGGAGGGACTGTTCAGAGCCAATGGAAAGCAAGGATATGTTACCTTAAACGAATTCTGCTCGAATTCGGACTATCGCAAGCCGATCTGAAGACCTTCGGATGCAAATTCCTTACATTTTCGTCGGACCCCTTTGAATCTTTTCCTCCATTCAGATCGCATTTTCACGCATTTACTTTCCTTTAGCACGTCGACCACGGAAAGTCCACCCTTACCGACTCCCTAATCTCTGCCGCCGGTATTATCGCTGAGCAGAAGGCCGGAGATGCTCGTTACATGGACACCCGTAAGGACGAGCAGGAGCGTGGTATTACCATCAAGTCTACTGCCATCTCCATGTACTTCGCGCTTACCGAGGAGGACTTGAAGGACGTCAAGCAGAAGACCGTTGGTGAGTCGAATCGTGTACGCATTACATGATTTCAAACACCTCACCGTTTACCATTCAGACACCCACTTCTTGATTAACTTGATCGACTCCCCGGGACACGTCGACTTCTCGTCTGAAGTTACTGCTGCTCTCCGTGTCACTGACGGTGCCCTGGTCGTCGTCGACTCCGTCGAGGGTGTGTGCGTGCAGACCGAGACTGTGCTCCGCCAGGCGCTCAGCGAGCGCATCAAGCCCGTGTTGGTCGTCAACAAGGTCGACCGTGCTCTCCTCGAGCTGCAACTGCCCAAGGAAGAGCTGTACCAAGTGAGTTTTGATGCACCTTGTCCTTTGCGAAATCTGGCTGACAGGAGCATCTCAACTGTTGTTAGAACTTCGCCCGTATCATCGAATCGGTGAACGTCATCATCTCCACCTACAACGACCCCGTCATGGGTGACCTCCAAGTCTACCCCGAGAAGGGTACCATTGCCTTCGGTTCCGGTCTCCACGGATGGGCCTTCACTCTTCGCCAGTTCGCCAAGCGTTACGCGAAGAAGTTCGGTGTCGACCGTGAAAAGATGATGACCAGGCTTTGTAAGTTATCATTGGTAGAAAGTCCCCATGACGGGACTCGTTTGATAACCCTTCTTGCATCACAGGGGGAGACAACTTCTTCAACGCCAAGGCAAAGAAATGGACCACCAAAAACACCGACGACGACGGCAAACCCCTCGAGCGTGCCTTCTGTGCCTTCGTACTTGACCCCATCTACAAGCTCTTCGAGGCCATCACCAACGGCAAGAAAGAAGTCGTGTTCACTATGCTTGAGAAGCTCGATGTTGCCCTCAAGAACGACGAGAAGACCCTTGAGGGAAAGCAGCTCCTCAAGGTATGTTGAGTGCAGGAAGATGAACTGCCAATCCAAGCAGTACGAGATTCTAAAATCGCAATGTCCT
>KQ965806.1:31776-77267 GCA_001574975.1 Gonapodya prolifera JEL478
GAGGGTGTGCTTGCTGAGGAAAACATGAGGTCTTGCAGGTTCAACATTCTGGATGTCACCCTGGTACGTCCAGCCTTGTTTTGGGGCGAATTACGTCGANNNTTATCGCACCCTTCACACTACGCAGCACGCTGATGCCATCCACCGTGGAGGTGGTCAAATCATCCCCACCGCGCGCCGTGTNGTGTACGCCGCCGCCCTTCTCGCCGAGCCCCGTCTTCTGGAGCCCGTGTTCTTGGTCGAGATCCAATGTCCTGAGACCGCCATGGGTGGTATCTACTCAGTGCTCAACAAGCGCCGTGGTCACGTCATCCAGGAGGAACAGAAGGCGGGAACGCCCCTGTACAACGTCAAGGCCTACATGCCTGTCAACGAATCGTTCGGTTTCACCGCCGATCTCCGGGCCGCCACCTCTGGCCAGGCCTTCCCCCAGTGTGTGTTCGACGTGAGTTCGGTCTTTCGCTCCTTCGGCTACTGCTTGACCAGTTTTCTAACCACTGTTAACAGCACTGGCAAATCATGGAGGGTGACCCTCTCGCCCCGGGCAAGAAGCCCTACGAAATTGTCCGCGGTATCCGTAAGCGCAAGGGTCTCTCAGAGGACGTACCACCACTCGACCGTTACTACGGTAATTATTTTGCGCTTACGTTTGTCCTTTGCTTTTCGGTTGACACACTTTACCTTCCTTCGACTCACAGACAAGCTGTAAAGCACTTATGTAGATGTGCCTGCGGTTTGTATGATAGTATAAAACATGTATGGATTTGGCATGATTGGGTGGAAATATTGAGCGAATTGTCCATTCCACGACATTGATCTACATTTCAGCCTTCCCCACAAAATGCAGAAGTACTGACTATTAGGGTAGCTGAGATTTTCATATCGAAGTGTTCCTGCGACTTTGGCACGGAGATTCACAGGAGGGACCCCGTTATGCAGTTTGATGCTATGCTGTATTTTGATACACGGGAGTAGAGTACTATCTTCTCCGTGCCTTGGAAATGAACGAGTCTTATCTTTCGTCAAACTGTTCTGAATTCGCAGATAACAATTCGATGGACGAACAAAAGGAAATGTGGTGATCGCAAGCTAGGCATCGAACTGCAGACGAGAGAAGACTGCTGGATTCGGTGCATACGTAGAAGTGTGAACGTTGTCAGTGCAGTCGAGCGAAATCGAATTGAAATGCCGCGAACTAATACTCGGATTGAATTGGTGTGAACATACCGAAAGCACAGCACTCTCCTTTGAAAGATTGAAAAATAGAAATTTCCAGATGTAAAAGGGATGTCAAAAGGGGGTACGCGACGCAAGCTCGTCAAACGCCGCCGTTACAATGTGATAATCCTCACACCCCAATCGCCGTGTTTTGCCTTCACGCTGTTACAAAGCCTTCAGCATCTACGGTGAGTGCGGAATAAGTAAAGTACGTTCACCTTGTTACGAATATGTTACTGTGTTCTGTGTGCAAGAGGTGACAAAATGTGAGTTTGAATACCACCAGGTGAAGATGTTCAGTTGACGTCACGTAACCAATTCTTCAGACGAATATGAAAAAGTGGCCATAGGATAATGTTCGTGTGGTCGAAATAGTAGCCGCTTTCGCTGGGAGTGTTAAAACCTGTCAGCCCTGAAGTACAAACCTGGTGTGACTAGACTACATAAAACATGATGTGCCGTTCACTCGATGTCAGCTGAAGGTTCCATGACCGTGTCAGATTTGCTTTCAGCTTACTGAAACAGATAAAAGAGAGTGAGCTAAAAACGAAACTGTGCAAAAAGGACTAACTCGTCGACAGTCGACAGCGAGACTTGTTCACAGTTTGCATAATACTGTTCTCGCCTCTAAGTGCGTCGCAGGAGATTTGCTTCTGTCACTGACCAGCCGAGCATAAAAGTTTGATTCCGTGCCGAGTACCCACCAAAATGAGAATGAGGGATGGAGCTTTGCAAACGGCAAATTCGTCCCAAGGTTCATAAAATTCTTCTCTCGCTCAGCTTGGTCTTCTACTCACAGGAAAGGAACGAGGCGGCCGACAAGAGTAATCAAAAGTTGGAATCGGCGAGACTTAAATCCGAAATGACGATACGTACGATGACCACAAACACTGCTATAATGCAGTGAACCAACCACCATCAAAGATTCAAGTGATATCTCCACCTGATACAAACTTAACGTTTTGCACGGGGTGAAAAAACGATGCGTTGGATAGGCAGTTGACGTCACGTCACCGATTCTTCGGCAAAGTGGTCACGGCTACATTGACATCTAAAAGCAGAAATTAACAGACAAGCGGTGCTGCGAGGATTGTAATGTTTCGCCCCCGGGCGATCGGTCACCCACTCGAAAAGATTGAAGACAAGGTACCGGCGTTATATACTATCTTGAGACCGCGTCATGTTGTGGATGACACTCAAGTAGATGTTCTGAAATCGACACTAATTTGAAATGGTGCTGTGTTCGTTTTCGACTCACTGAAACCGGAAACCTCTTAACTCAGCGAAAAGAGATGTCTCGCCACCGAGTTTCATTTATAATAACTGTTTGATAGGAGGTCATATTTGCCTGAATCGACTTGTATGCTTGGAATAACGGTCTCGCTTTTGTGACCTCGCATACCCTATGGAGGAAAAAGCCTGAGGGGACTAGGCAACAACGACTGCAAAGGCTCATTCCACAAGGAGTATCTTCAACGATAGTCGAAGCCTGGCTCCCAATTGCTCCGACACCTGAGAATGCGTGGGAAGTTGGGGAAAGTCGTTGCAAGAAAAAAGGGGAGCATCGAGTACATATTCAAATCTGCCGACACGAGTTGCAGACCCATCAATGGATTACACGTGTTAAAACGATGAGCGGTAATAGAGTGCAGCACCCACGCAGCCCCCCACTCGGAGGCTCTCACTGCCCGCTCTTGTGGAAACCCGCGCTGACTCCCGAGTCCCGCGGTCCGGCAATGGTGCAGGCTCAACAATTTGTAGTTCATAGAAGTGCTCACCAATCTTATAGTCACAGAGCGAGCATAAGCCTCTTCACGCCGCACACGCCTATGTACCCAGTTGTGGACTTGACCTCCATCCGCAATCCCGGCCGAACACATTCGTCCAATACATCCCCATCTCGCTTACCTCCAAGCAGAGAGATCCAGTATGACAAGTAAAAATGGCACGTGTCCGGTCCGCAACACCCTTCCAAAACGTAAATGACCCGCAGCTGCGTGCCCAACCACATTCCCACCACTCCGGGACTCCACCTCGCGGGTCGCACGCGACACTCAAACTTCCATTTCCGTGGCGTTCCGGCGTATTTCAGGCGCAGCGTGTCCCCGGATGTCCATCTCCGGACCATAATCGAACCCGTGTGCGGGGTGGGATAGCAGGATTCGTCTTGGGACGCGGCGGGCGAGGATCGAAGATATCAGGACTGGATGTCGCCCTTGGAAGATGGGCGGGGTCGTATGCGTCGCCAGTGGACGAAGCCGAGGAGCGGAGGGACAGTACGAAGGATGACGGACGGAGACGGCGGAGCCTGAGCTGGATGGAAGTCAAAAGATGCATTACAAGATACAGAAAGAGCGAAAGTACAAGAAAAGGTATGGGATGGGGTGTGGAGTGGGGCTAAGACTTTAGTGTGTTCGAGTTCGAGAATCTCCCACATCTCTCGCGACATCGAGCTCCTGCGCAAGGCTCCCCCTCCTCAACTCTTCGACAAAACCGACGAACTACTGCAATCCAATGAAACCGCCCTCGCTCGGATGCCCGCGATCTCCAGTGGGTGCTCTCTCTACCCCATGACAAGCGGAAAACACGGGACACCCGGACGCACCAAGACGGGAAAGGGCTCGAGGAACGCCGGCGAGGATGAGTACTGGCCGACTCCAGGTGGCGACCGACTAGCCCACCGTTGCTGCGTGGGGAGGACGCCACGGGGTGGAATCGGAAGGAGCGGCTGCGGGGAGAAGGACCAGTGGTACTGGCTCTGGCTCGCCGACGGGTGCCACGAGCGGTCTTGCTGCGAGCCTGGGAGTGCACGGGGTGGGATGGTGACGAGCTGGCTGGGTGAGAGCTCGTAGTTCGCAGGTGGATGGAACGTGCTCTCGTGGAAGTCCTGCGCGAACTGTCGCATGGTATCGTCGATGGTGCTGGGAGACAGTGCAGGGAGTGGTACGGACTCGCGGCGGGCAGGGATGTGCGGAGCGGGGTGTAGGAGACGAGGAATGGTGCGGTGGTCCATGGAGACCGAGCGGGGAAGGAAGGGTAGAGGAGGCGTGGATGGTGGTGAAAGTGGAGAAGAGCTGTTCGGCGGGGATGTGTGGGAGGGAGACAAGGGCTGTTGTTGGTGCGCCGCTGGAGCCATGGGGAAGTCGACCTGTGTTGCTTCCGCGTCCTCGCTCCTCGGTCTTCCACGCGGCGGCTTCGACGCCCTTCTGGGCACCTTTTCGGGAGGTTGTGGGTCGTGCCCGTCGATGAGTCTGTTGAGTCTGCAGGTCACGCGTTTCTGATGGCGAAGCATCACATCTGCGTGGCGGGGCGGCATCAGCAATGCAAGTTCGACCTGCAGAGGCGATTGCAGCCCATGCCCACCTTTCCTCGTAAATGTCCGTCCACAAGCGGGGCAACGAAATGCCCGAGTCGGTGTACCTTCGATTGGCGAGAGGCGAAACGAGCCTTTGTGTTGCGCCGACATATTGGCGGGAGATGGAGAAGTCACAGAGTGGCGAATGATGACTGTGCGGGGTGGCGAATCCTTGCGAGTGGGTCTCCGCCAACAGATCCGTGCACCGAATTTCGGAAAGGAGGGAGTCGACCTGGGCTGCCTTAACTGGGATTCCGACAGCGGGCGTGGGAAGAGACGGCGTCACGGCGTGCGTAGATATCTGCACTGAATAATAGACTGTCAGCAGCGTTTTCGCATGTTTGATAAAGCGATTCAGGGTCGCAGGCAACGGCGGGTAATTTGTGTGCGCCCTTCGCTTGATATCCCCGTATCCTATCTTCCCGTTGTTTACATAGGTAAGGTAACATCGGCACAAAGCCCTCCGATGTGCTGAGTAATCTGCATTTGGAGAGTCCAGAAAAGACGATGTACCTTCCTTTTTGCTGCCAAAAAGGCAATTCTTCGCACTCTCGATTTTGTTCGTTTCGTAATCGTCTCTCCTCTTCTCAATCACTCCATTCCACGTTTTCTCCGACGATGAGACATGCAATCGCTACCTTAGAATCTACGAATATCGCTTTTGTCGCAGCTCCGACATTTGCCAAGCTTGAAGGTCCCGCCGCCGCCGCAGTTGCAGAGCGCATATTTGTCCGAGAACCTGCGACAGGTCTCCACTCATTGGCGGAGACTTCCTACCACCATGGCTTCGGACTGTAACTGTCGACAGTAGTAGTAAAGTGTAAGCCTCCGTGTATCTTCCCCATAAAAGTCAGGTAGAATATGGTGCGATCAGCGATCACTGGAAAATCTTCCATCGGCAACTTCACCGCGGAGATGTCCGACTGCCGTGGTCTCGCCGCTTTGACTCTTTACAGATGTCAATTTTATCAAGAGTTGCCATTCATCACAATCGGACTAAAAGTAACAACAAAATTCGCTTTTCGGCCCCGCCTGTACAATCATTGCAATAAAAAGTTACGCTGCACCTGCGCCTTTATCCGCCTTCACGACTTTCTTCCTCTGAAGCCTTTGCCGACGAAGCAAGAAGCTGAGTAAAACACAGTACACCACGTTTATATCTTCTCGGGTGACATTTACTGTTGACGTGATCAACGAACCTTGCAAGAAACAGAGACGATGCCGCCACTGTCATTGCTCTGAACACCAGCGCAAGTGAGTCCGTATAAGACCCTCTGATGGGCTCAAGTAGTGACGTAGGAACGAGACCGGACAGAGCAGCGTCTTTGAGTTTTGACGGATTGTTCTGGACGAACTCAATGAGTTGAGGTGACGCGATGAATGCAGAGAGCTTGGTGGTGAGGGAGCTGGAAAATATAGTGCCGTTCACTGGAAGGGGACGCACAGAATTTGAGGACACACTGACGATGTATGATTCTTCTTCAATGACATCACTCACCTGCAAAACCAAAGACGCCTCCGGCGAGTTGTGAGAATGACCATCCAGCTTTTAATGGAAGCGGTAATGAGGCATTGTGCTGATAGATGTGAACGCAGGGTGGATCTCACAGATTGTCATTCCGATGAGATGGGGTGGAACAGAACCTTGACCGCTGGTGAGATTTGTCAAAACGCAGAGTCAGCAAATCATTGCCGTAGATACTTCCATGCGAGAAAAGCTCACTTCAAGTTAATGCTTTGGACCTATCGGTGAGACGTTTTCGGTTTCGGCGGGTTTTTGGCGCGTTGATGGGACGGAGAGGCGAACGAGAAGCGAGATTCAGATATTTAAGGGGAACCGACATTTGGCGACATTAATAACCCTCCACAACGATGAACTCGAGTGGCACGGCTGCACTCACAGAAGATCCTAATCCCATTCCGGTCAGAAATAAGTACCCGATCTGCTTGTCGACACTACTTGATGGGTTCAGGGTCGATGTGAGGCCGACGCCAATGGCTAGTAAGGAGCAAAAGGTGTGGTTGATCGCATACGTACAAGTTTACCAGGAAGCGTGCTTACCTGTGCAAGCAGAGCCGAAGTGGACTAAGGCGCGTGACAGAGACGAAATCAGAACACGGATGATCACTGACGTTATCCAGGCACTCACCAAACGGCGCCGTCCACCCCGTCGCCGAAATGAGGAATCCACTTGTCAACGAGAAAATCGTAACCGCCAAAATGAGTGGGATGGTGTGTATGCCGGCCTCTGTTGCCGAGTTGCCGTTAACGACTTGGAAGTAGAGTGGGACGTAGTAGGAAAGCGAGTAGAAGCAGAACCCGAAGAGCTGGAGTGGTGTGGTGAGGCGAGGATCCATGTGGGGTAACTGTATTAGACTCACAAATGCGCAACACCAGGTGGCGAGGACGAAGCGGTTCTTGTACAGCTCGAATGGAATCAGTGGGGTTTTGACGACCTGGATTCGGGGAGGGTCAGTACGTCAGACCGATATGAGGCAAGTCTGGTTTTGTACAAAACGCACATAAACTTCAACAAGGCCGAATGTTACAAAACATGCCACGGAGATGACGATCATAAAAATGATTGGGGCCGAGTTCCAGTCGTAACTAAGGCGGCGCAGGGAAGTTTGATCGTTTCAGGTGGGTTTCCGTTCTGCGTCGATGAGGGTAACAGTTTCAAGTACTCACTCAACTCCACCAGCAGACAGAGCATACACAAGAAGAACTGTTCCCGAGGCAAGCCAAAACGTTCCTATGTAATCGACGCGAGCGAGTTTTTCCTTCACATTTCCAGTTATCTGCGAACGTGGAGACGGAGATGAGGAGGCTGAAACTGCGACACGAGGTTGGCAACTCACAGCAGGAAGACGGAGGAAGAGCAAAACGGCAAGCATGGCAAAACCGCCGATCGGGAAGTTGATGTAGAAACACCTGGAACGACGTGGTTAAGATGACGGTTGACGACAACGAGGGAGCTAGTTGGAAACTCACCACCTCCAGGAAAGGTGATCTGTAAACGCTCCTCCCACTGTCCGGATATTTTGTTAGCGTCTACGTGCGTCGGGATGTTTTCGCAACACTCACTGAGTGGGCCCACCACACTCGACAAACCAAAGCACGCGCCAATGATGCCTTGGTACCGAGACCGATTTTCGATGGGAACAATGTCGGAGATGATGACGATTGTCATGGGGAATATGCATCCGCTTCCCAAGCCGGCAACTGGAAGAGGTGGAAGCGGTGTGACGATGAGTCCCCAGTGATGCGACCAACAGGGAGAGGAAAAGGTCTCACCAGCACGTCCTACGATCAGAGTGCTCATGTTCTGTGCCACTCCGCAAATGAGACTCCCGATTTCAAAGATGAGAATGCCCGCCATGAAGACGGGTTTTCGCCCAAAGACGTCGGCAAGTTTGCCTTGATTTGAGGATAAGTGGCGATGAAGGTACTGCACGCTTGGTACGCAATTGTTCATCGCCGTCCTCACCGTAAGTTGGGATGAGGGGAATCGACCCAAGGAAGAATGCGGTTCCCTGGAAATTACGAGACAAGTGATTGATTACTTTAAGCGGTGTGAGCAAAAAGGATCGTCACACACAATCCAACTCAATCCCGAAAACGTTTGAAAGTCGGTGACAATTGAAGGATTGGCGACGGCTACGACTTGAGTGGTTGGTGAAGGAAGGTTCAAAATTGTACTCTGCAGGTCCGATGTGTTCACTCACTTGTTTGGTCCAACTATAGACGATTGCACGAGAATGCGCATTTACCGCATATAGATATGGTAAGCTCATGCACGGCCAAGGAACAGAATATAAAGGTATACGTCACTCACCGTCGTCAAAAATACGGATGACGCGAGGCCGACGAACATCATGGTGAACTGAAAGCGAGAATACACCAATCCATTCCCTGGCCGTTGTCTGTCAGTGGCGATCTTGGCGGGAGTCTCCTCGGCCTTCAGAGGAGACTGAACGTCTCCATTGATGGTGGATTCCGTCATGGACCTGCGGTCCTGTGTACCGTCGATGGAATCCGCCATTTTCGCTGAATGTGTGAGCAACCTCCCAACTCCGAACATGTCCTTTATACCCCACACAAGGTGAAAATCACACGCTAGTGGCTGCGGCCCACAGAGGAGCTGCGGCCAACCACGGCAAAACAGGATCAAACGGTTCTCCACCGCTTCCGTCACACGCATTTCGTTGTGCTTCTCCACAGCAGTTGTTTAGGACCTCAAGTGAAGAGATCCACCACAGCAACTGTTGACAAGCATCGTCGCACGGACGAGCAATCCAAAAATGACAATGAAGGCCTCCAAGATTTTACAGTGTGCCCATCTCTCATTTATGGAATCCGGTGTCGGTCCTGTTGATGCTGTTCTCTGCTGATAACGCCCTATGACACTGACACGAGTGATTAGGTAGCTCCACTCCTCCTTACGTGCGAACGTATCAGCGCTTCCAAGGCACTCCACTCCGAGCAAACGAATGGTGCAGTCCCTCCACGAAGGTACCCCATTCCCTCCATCGCATGAATAAAAGCTGTCCAGATTCATTTCCCTATGCCTATTACAGCCGTGTGCGGCCCGGCTCCGGCGTCCGGCAGTCGGTGTCTCCTTCCTAACGAGCCCGGGCGCTCCTTCAATCCAACGAGCCCCGGTGCTCCTACAATCCTTCCCGCTGCCACAACGACACAAATGCTTTAAGGTACCAAGGTACAGAGAAGAGAATGTGTTTGCAAAGAAAGAAAAGAAGTGGGAGACGAAAGGAAAGATCGTGGAAGTGGATAGTAACTTGGCGTGTATGGTGCCTAGAAAAGGTGGTAAATCATCAGCCGAATCACTCCACACCAAAAATTCATATGCTACCCACTTTCAATTCCCACTCCTCTGCTCGCGTAATGTATCATCTTGAGTCATATCCACCACTTCCTCCTCGACTGTACCGTGGGCTTCTGCTCCTGTTCCTCGGGGGCGACCTGTAACCGCCAGGACCGCCGTGGTAGCAGTCGTCACGGTAGTCCCCGCCGCGCGGTGGTGGTGGTGGGTAGTAAAGGTCGTAGCCACCTCCGTAACCGCCAGGAGGACTGTATTTCGGGGGGCCATAGTTACGGGGTGGAGGGGGGTGTCCGCCGCCGGAACCTCTGTGTGGAAGGACGTCGGATAAAATTAAACCAAGAGATAAGAGTATAAAGTAAGACGTCAAGAAAAGGTAGAAAGGAAGTCGTGAATTGAAAACAATGACATTGTGACCAATTGAAAACATCGTCGCACCAGCAGTACTTGGCCAAATGTCCCGGCTCGCCGCACTTGAAGTTCTTTCCACTCCTCACGTCCATCCCCTTCTCGACGCTCTGCTCGCACTCGGGTACCCAGTGACCTGAGTGACCGCAGATGAAGCAGGTGGACTTCCCAGAAGGGCCCGAGCGCTTGGAGAACTCGACGATGAGGGACGAGTTGTCGAGGCGGTACCCGTTGAGAGCGCGTTGGACATCTTCGGCTTCGTGGAGGTTCTCTGAGCGTGAAGGAGAATTCCAAGATGTGATCACAAATGGTGTTAGCCGAGTTTCAGACACGGAAACAAGGAAGGAGGCCTCGCACAAGAAACCCTTACCGAGCTCAGCGAACCCATACCCGCCGTGCTTGATTTCCAGGGCGACGACTCGACCGTATCGGGCAAAGAGATCCTCGAGGTCTCGGCGTCCGGTCTCAACGGCGATACCGCCGACGTATAGCTTCTGGAAGGAGAAAGTTGGGTTGGTACGGCAAGATGAGAGGCGCAAGGGTGAAGAGGTTGTGGAAAGTGGTTCAATCTCGCGATTGACATATTCCGCTTCTTGACAGAGGAGTTTGACGCTCGCGAGTCTTCGCCCTGAAGTCCATTCCACGATTGTCTACCAGACTACGTCGCAACTCGGCATCTGTTCCTCCCCCTTCGCCAGCGCCTACGGCACCCCGCCAGCAAACTCACCACGGGTCGTCCTCCTCTGCGCGGTCCTCCTGGAGGCGCTGGGTCCCTTGGCCCGTCAGAAGGTGGTGCCGGGTCGCGAGGGCTCAATGGGAGGGGCTTTGATGTCGGACATACTTCGAGGTATGTTGGAGGTTTCGTTGTTCGGAAGGATACAAGGATAGGTGACATCGATAATTGTGATGTTGTATGGTCCAATCATGATTCACTTCACTTAAAGCGTCTCAAGCACGGATAAAAAACGAAAATCTGCACAAAAAAATAGATTGGCACGGTTCTTCGCACTTTTGCAGGAGGGGATAGCGATACTTTATTTTCGATCGGTGTGTGGAGGTCGTTCAAATTGCAAGATATCGGCTCGGCAAGTAAGACTGTACCCACAAGTAAGCTTGAGTTCTGTGCATGGGAACTGAGATTACAAGCGCTAAACGGTCGAGATTTTCGCACTAGATGTGACCGGCCTCGACCCCTCGTGAGTCACTCCGCCTCAATGTTTTGGTGGTGAAGGACTGCATGGTGTAAAGCAATTTATTTCGTTGCCGGCGGCCATGGCGCGCCGATCCATCACACCCTTTGCGCGCTTTTGCTTCTGAGTATTCATACCCTGTTTGGCGGTATCATCATTCATTTTGTGATGACTCTGCCAAACAAATAACGTCCGGCTTTTGAAAGAAAGAAGAGCCCGCCTGCCCCTACAATGTTTAAAATTGACGTACACATAATTTGTAGGACGGGAGTCCCGAGTATCGCATGATAATATTGAGCGTAGGTGACAATGCACAGCAATATTTGATTGACCTCTTGGAACGATCCCATGACAATATCTTCAGTGATCTTTTTGAAAGCCTGTTTCGCGGAGCGGCAGAACCTGAAGGTTTCACTGTCGCCTTGAATTAATACATGTATTTTGCCTTTACGCAGGTTGGAGAGCACACCTTCTCTTCAGCTGCAGTGGATAACCGACCCACTCCACTTCGCAAATGATGCTTGAAGAGCTGCGCTAGTGACAGTAACTTACGGAAAGTTCAAGCTGGGGCTGATGATGTAATGACTTGTCTGACATGCCACCTGCGGCAGATCGCTGAAAGAAGTGTTTTACGTGCGACATCACATTAGAGTCGATCCTTGTGGGAAAGCAAACGACGTCCACTGTCTTATTGGAGAGGAAGGCGGAACGGCGTCTCCACCCAACCGGCAAAATGAGATAACCTGATCGCCCGGCTGAATATACAACAGGCAGGCCCTTCAAACTCCACATCCGCAACACCCAATGCCGTCGCCAACACTGACGTCTCTCCCCGTCGAGCTGCTGCTCCCAATTGCCACACTCCTGCCCGTCCGCTCAGTCATCCACCTCTTGTCTACCAGCTCGCTTTTACGCAGAATCCTGACATATCCGCACCTCTGGACGACGCTGGACTACAGCGAGTTTGGCTCGACTCTTGGTGATGCGAAGCTTGAGACATCTCTAAGATGGATTGAGCGCTCCACACATCTCGAACATGCACACCGTTCGCCACCCCTCCACCGCGTCCGCGCCATCATCCTGGACGGGACATTCATCGCCGGCCGCACTCTTCTCTCTTGTTTGGACAGGTTTCCAGAACTTCGGTACCTGTCAGTGCGCGGGACCGCCAGAGATGCACTTGACTGGTTCTTTGCCGAAATCTGGAAGCAATCTCCCCACGCAACTTCCAAACTCGCCCATTTCGACATGTCAGATCCCACCAATCACAACCAATTCTCACCTCGCGCATACGCCTCGTTCCGTGCAATTGCCTTCTCCCAATTCCCTGCACTCGTCATATTCCTCCCACGTATCTGTTCGACGTGTGGCGCCGAGCTTGTTGCCCTTGACACAGCCGCAATACTTTCAAGGGTCCGCGGAGATGTGGGCTCAGATCTGGCTGTGCGATGCGTCTCCTGCATTCACCGCTTCGCATGCGTGGACTGCCGAGCCTACTCGCCGCACACGCCCACTCCAACCTCCCCCACACCACACCCGCTCGTACTTCGGAAATGCATGCAATGTCCCTCTGCCCGGTTCGGCAATAGATGCCGTCTGTGTGACGAGGGTTGGGTGAAATGTACAAACTCTGAGTGTGATGAACGCGCGTGTCCTGCGTGTGTTGAGATGGGGAAGTGCCAGTGTACGTGGTGTGAGAAGGGGCCGTTGTGTAGGCGACATAGACCGTTATGTTTGGAGATGCACTGAACTTTGAACGCAGAGGTGCTGGGAGGCTGGGAGGTGTGAGGACTTGGGAGCGATGATTATTTTAGCTGCTTGGCTGCTTATGCAATATGTTTATTGGTACCTGTTCAATGACTGAGCGGTGTCGGCATTAAAACAGTAAACCCACACATGTCACAGCACCAATGAAATCGAGGTGTTGCTCCCCTGATCGTCAAACTTCCCCAAATAAAAACCGCCCAGTACTACCGCCCCGATGCGTGAACCTTTGGCGTGGGAGCTTATGAAGCTTGTCCTGGTCAGGTGGTTTCGAAGTCACCGACGGAGGGCGCGGTGAAACGCCTCGTCAGAATTAATTTTCTATTCAAATGTATTTTCGGTGACGCAGAATGAAAGCGCAAGTGGTCGCTAAATATGCTATGGATCAGATCGTGCTGGGTTTGCGGCCCAAAAGTGTTTATCAGAGGGTGTACTTGTATTTGGTGGAATGGAACATACCCATCGACAACGGTGGTATGTCATTTCGCAAGGTCATAACGTTCACAGATATCTCTCCGTCCCTAAAATCCACGTCTCAGTAGAGGTCAAAGACTGCAACGTAATGCAATGCCGCAAATATCCAAGATGCAATTATTCATACTCTGACAACTGTTGCTTACGTTCTTTTACCCTTATTGGCGTGGTGGGTTGATATGCCAAGTGAGGGCCAAAATGCTCCCAAAGACCTAAACAAATCTTCAGTCTTCCATAACCTTTGATCACCAAAACACATTCACTGGTGGGCTGATGACACTTGCCCAACGTTTTTGCTAAACACTTACATCAAGAGCGACATTGCAAAGACTTCCCAGTTCCCCTCTGCAGTTGACGTCACCATTTTACTCTGTGCGCCTCGCAGCGGACATTTATCCATACTGTTCTCACACCAATTGCACACCCTACCCACTGTTTTTATTCTTACAACTCGCTCAAATTAACACCATCTGCTACGCCACTTTTGAATCCCGCGCAATCTGGAGGCACAAGCGGAGCAGTTGGAGGAAGAGTTTTTGATTGGGTGAGTCCAACCTCGTACTCACAATCATCGCTCACATACATGCTGGACTCTCCAATTCACATGCAATCTCTCAAAGGAGCGCAACTGGGCTTCCAAAATCCCAACCACCTTCAGCAGGAAAAGAGAGGAGTGCAAGTGACTCCACGCAAATGCTCTACCATATGCTCACAGGAAGACTGATATCATTGAACGCCTCCAGACACGATACCTCAAAAAAACTCGAAAGACCATCTACAATTGGATCAAGTACACGGCACCCACCAACCACAGTAAGGGTGGCTGCCCGCAGAAACTGTACCTCGGGATGGAACCAAATTCTACGATTATCATGCAGAAAACCTGGGCCTTTGCCAAGAGGATATTGCAAAGTGGATAAATGACACATTCACGATTGAAATTACCCAACAAACTATTTCAAATATCATCACGCAAGAGGAGAGATGGAGGAAGGCAGCAAGGGTGGAAGCCATTGACATAGGCAATGAAGAAGGCAAAGAGGAGTCAGCAAGTGAGCATGTGTAATACGCAGTGTATTTAAAGAGTGCAAAAAAGCACATGATATATATCAAGATATCTGAGGAACATAGCCTCGACCTTGGATTTGAGACAATCGAAGGTCCTTCTCCGGGGCAGCAGCAGCGCTAGTGGTATCCATTGCCTGGGGGTTTTTGTCACGCAACATTGCAGCCGCGGGGGTCTCCATTCTGCTCACAATGTGCGATTGCGGGTTGGTTCCCAGCATGGTTGATGAAATGAGCAAAGACAATTCGTTGATTATCTTGTCGCCAATTGACAAATTGTCTGTTCTTCTGGACGAGAACACGGATGAATACAGTAGTCCTTGGTTATAACCATTTGTAATATCATATCGTTATTGTAAACTTTCCAATCAATCAAATGAAGAACCAACCTCCCGCCCCAATTGGAACATAGCACAAATATATGAATGACTTTTTGTAATTGGCTTTTCATAACGTGGACCGGTCGTGTAATGACGTGTCAAGCCAAAGTTGAGTTCACGCGCTCAGTGCGTCCAGGCGTCATAACCATCGCAAAGAAAATATAAGTAAGACGGACCTCTTCAACTTACTCTCGGCACCAGGACGAAAAAGGCGATCCACTAAACGATCACGCAACATTCAAATGGTGATGACGGCCAAACAACAATCTCCACCAAAGGATTTATCAAATTCGCCCCTGTATGAACAGAAACACCCCCAGTCGGGCCTGATGCTACCCGGGCACGACGTCATGAGCGGACTAGACTGTGGCCACTGCGGCCTTTGGTCAGGTCAGGAGGCACACGGGCAGATCGGGCAGACAGACAGACGGGCATGAAAAATATACATATACAGATGTGATCCGCCACCCTCGCCCTCAAGTGACCCTTCGCAAACAGAAACAATGAGACACAGAACTCTTCCCCTACAATCACTCAGCTTCCGCACATTCAACCAAGCTCTACTGGCCCAAACATGGAATACTACCCCGCCTTCACAAAAGGTAAGATCGAAAATCATCACATGAGGCTATGGTGACACATTCTTCCCGGCGAGGCAAACGAAATTTGGCAAAACGAAGGTATCGATACCGACTTTATCCAAACCGGAGACGGGATTCTGGTGTCCAGCGAGTCTATATCCAACATTTGCTGGAATGGCACCGAAAACACTGGGCTGTGTAACGAAATGGGCTTGCTACACTTTGACGTGAGTTTATTAATGGTCAATGGGAAGACACGCCATCATACTGACACGCACCACACGCAGATTATGGACGCCATTATGTCGGCTATCCGAAGCCCAATCGGAGGGGTGATACAATCAACATCCTTGGACGAATTAATGTCAACGTATCCAACAGTGAGCTCATGTATACTTCACACCGACTTAAACGAGCTTTTAACATATTAACAGTTGCCACGCAGTCTCCCAGACTACCTGTTCATGGCACTTTTCAAGTGAAACTTGGCACCTGGTTATTCTGAACTTTCCACGGAAGGAGGTCGAAGTCTACGATCCGTACGTCCACTACCATTACTGCACTGACGAGTGGCCAAAATGGCGCAAGGAAGTTAAATGGGTAAGTTGTATCACGGTAAAACCAGAAACGGCCACCATCTAACTAACAACAGCCACATTACAGCAATGGAACCTCAGCAAGCGTTATGTCACTGGTGCTAAACATTCCAAGAAAGGTTTTTCCAAAGGAGTGTTCCCACCACCTTCCGAACTGTGGCATCCTTGCTGCACTCGGAGCAGCAACGTGACTTGCCACGAGCCCGGTAATCGACCCGAACACCACCGCGTGGGGGTTCTCACGGGCTCACGGCGAATCCAGTGGCAGCTCGAAAGGCTATGCTCTTCGCGAACCTTTCTGGAAGCTGCAAGCCGCCCCTCGAGGACATGGCGAGTGCAGTGTTTGAGTTCTGTGACACCGACAGTGAAAAAGAGTCGTCTTTGTCACAAACCGAGGCCGGTGGCGACAAATCAATGGAGGAGACAGAGGACGGTGAGTAGGACGAGCTTGCAAAAGAGACGGACTCAACGTCAATGCATGCGTTGTCGGAAATTCTGGAGTAGCGGAGGTGTAATTTATGCTGAATTTCGATGTATTGCTCTGTACATACACACTTACAACGATCGTGCCATGGCCCAGGCCAACTGACCACTCAACATCCACGAGAACAGCGGGCAAGGGTAAAACTTTGTCGAACTAACCCGCTCGGACCCATTCCCAACAATAGCGCTCATCGAAATGTGAGTTTGTCGGTTTGATAAAAATTTAAAGTGGGCGACGTGGACGTCGGCAATATACCAACGTATTCCATTCGCTGCACAGTGCGAGCGGAGACGTGTGCGTTACGTTACGATGGCGAGCCCAGGCCCTCGATCCGTTGTTGCAACATGGGGCTGCGGCCGGGGTTGGCCTGGTGTGGGTCAACCGGAATCATCCGCAGGGAGAACATGTGCATGCAGGCAGTCGGCACATAAAAGCAGCGAAATAAGACACGACACGCCGCCAATATCAACGCACAAAGAGTCATGGCAGAGAACGACACGGTGGCGCAGAGCGACACAGACGCAAGGGCAGCAGACGTGTCGGTGGAGACCGTTTTCGGGACTGGCACTGCAGCACCCGACGACGAAAAGGCAAAGAAGGCAGAGGCGGAGGCGGCCCCGCTGGCCAGGAAAGAGACGGAGAAGTCCAACGTGCGCACGGCGGAGAACGGGCTGAGTTACACGCCGCTGCAGTTTGGGCTGCTGTTCATCGGACTCGCGCTGGTCGTCTAATTGCCGCGGTGGGTGGACACGGTGTTCTTCGCATAGGACGCAGCTTCATTCTGGTTCTTTCATTCCGCGCCATGCAGCTTGACCAGACAAGTAAGAACCGCTCTCGCCTTTCCCCGGACAGTCTGCGACCGATCCCTGGCGCACTCCACACACACAGTCGTCGCAGTCGCAATCCCTACAATCGTCACTGACTTCAAGACATTCTCTGGTCTGAGCTGGATCGTGCGTACCCTCCTCCCTTCCCCTTCTCTTCCCCTTCCATCGTTCTCAAACCATCCTTTGACACCCCCCCCCCCCCCCCCCCCCGCACACACACCCCTCCCCCACGTAGGGAACAGCCTACTTCCTCGCCTCAATGCCCCTCATCCCCACATACGGCAAACTCGCAGACATATTCGGTCGCAAACCCGTCTTCATTGTCGGTATCACCCTGTTCGAGGCTGGGTCGCTCATATGTGAACTGGCGCCCAGTATGCCGGTGCTTATTGTGGGGAGGGTGAGTAAGGGGTGGGGGGGATTGCGAGGTCTGGAGTGCGAAGCACCGAAGACCGAGCTCTCCAAGCGGAGCGAGGACTCTGAGGCCTAAGCACGACAGCGCTGACCGAGGCCGTCCGCCGGAGGCGAGGGATCCAGCGCGGAGCGCATACCTCCCGCGGAGCGTACACTCTAGTCGGAGGCGTATCCATGCGTGAAGCGCGAATGACACAGCGCGGAGCGGAATATACTCTCCCGGAGCGAACTCGAGGCCTTGGCGCGAAGTGCTGACCGAGGCGGTCCGCCAGAGGCGAGTGATCTGCGCGAAGTGGAGTGTTCCTCTCGGAGCGATGACCGAGGCCTAAGAGCTATTAGGCGCTGACCGAGGAGTCCGCTGGAGACGATTGATCGAGCGCGGAGCGCATATTCCTGCCGGAATTACCCTGAGGAATAGTCTACACACGAAGCTCGTACGGACGTCACCAGTGTGAATCACGTCGAACTTCGCCTCACTGCCCACTTCCCACTGTCTAGGCGGTCGCCGGTGTTGGAGGTGGTGGAATGCTTCCCATGGTTCGTCTGTCATTCCTTCCGTCTTCGCACCATTCACTAACCTCATCTGCAATCGTCCTCCGACTCCAGGTCATCATCATTATATCCGGTAAGCCCCTCTCCTCTGTCCCTACTGCCACTCCAGGCCCTTCTCTCCTGTCCCCAACATACTCATACAATCTTTTTCTTGATCGATCATGACGTACCCCGACCAGACGTCGTCCCACTCCGCGACCGTCCCAAGTTCCAAGGCATCATCGGAGCGTGCTTCGGTCTCGCGAGTGTCGCTGGTACGTTTCTCTATTCTTGTTCTACTCATGCTCTTGTTGCCAACCTGACCTTTATTCTGCGTTCGCGCTCGTCACACTTCTCAGGCCCACTCAGTAAGTCCACCCTCCCCACACCTCGTCTGTTCCCCACACTAATCAGCACACTTTCCAGTGGGCGGAGCCTTCACGGACAAGCTCTCCTGGCGCTGGTACGTCCCGGCCCCTTCTTTGCATGCAGCTCACTCCACGCATTCACTCACCCTCGCCCCCCGGATACCTCCCCCATGCCCCATACGCGCAGGTGCTTTCTCATAAACCTCCCCGTCGGAGCGCTCACGGTGTTTGTCGTGTTTGTGTACCTCAGGCTTCCAAACGTGAGTCTCTCCCTTTCCTTCTCCCTTCCCTTCTCCCTTCCCTTCTCCCTTCCCTTCTCCCTTCCCTTCTCCCTTCCCTTCTCCCTTCTGTTCCCCATTACATACCACTCACCACACCCCTTTACGCTGCCCCCCTGCCCGCCTCCCGCCTCCCGCCTCCCACACTCCGCCTCCCCTCCTTCCCCACAACCCTCAACCCACACGCCCTCAAACACACACACAGCCCCAGGGCGACATCCGCGCCAAACTCGCCAAAATCGACCTCCTCGGCACGTTCTGGCTCTCCGCCGCGACAGTGCTGATCGTGTACGCCTTGACGGCGGGGGGTGGCGAGTGAGTACACCCGTGCACCTGTGCTGGGCCGGTCGGCGGGACTGCGGCCAATCCTGGTGACCTTGCACCGACGAAAATTGATCGCATCGTGATCTGACATCAACCGTGACCTCCACTCCCTCCACCTCGTTCCGCCCCCCCACCTACCGACCCCAAAGCTTCGCATGGAACTCGGCCCCGATCATATCCATGATCGTCCTTGCAGTCGTCTGCACCGTCGTGTTTGCTGTCGTCGAAGCTAAAGTGAGCTCCACCGCCCTTCCCTTCCCTTGTTGAACGCCCCCCCATTTCACGCGTTCAACGTTTTGATGACGCCAGTTCGTCAAACACCCGCTGATCCCGCGCGAGCTGGGACAGAACCGATACGTGCTCGCGGTGTGGACTGGCGCCTTTGTGAGTGGTGGCGGTGGTACGGGGGGTTTGGTGGTGTTGACGAGTGGATCTGACGGTGTTGTGATGTGAAATGGTGTAGTTCCTTGGAATGACGTTCTTCTCCATGTAAGTTGTGAGGACCAGTAATATTGCTTGTCTGGGGGCGGATCAACTCACGTCGCCCGACCGACCCACCACCATCACATGTACAGAACCTACTACCTCCCAATATACTTCCAAGTCGTCAACGGCAACACCGGTACGTCTGCTTCCTTCTCTCCCCTTTCCTCTTTTCCCTTTCCCCTCGCCTCATCACCCGGCAACCTTCCCACAACAGCAACCGAAGCCGGCATCCTCACCATCCCACTCATCCTTGGCCTCGTCTTCCTCGCCATCACGTCCGGGATCGCTATCTCCAAAACGGGCTACACGACGGCCGTCATCCACGTCGGAGCCGCGATCATCATGGTTGGCGCGGGGTTGATCTCGACGATGAATGCGGCGAGTGGGCCGGGTATGCAGATTGGGTATTTGGTGGTGGCGGGGGTGGGGATGGGATTGAATGTGAGTTGCTGTGTGCCCGGGGGTTGGTGTGGATGGCGCGGATCGATGACTTACTGTGGCCGTTGCCATAATGTAGATTCAAAGTATCAACCTCAAGTGAGGTCCAACTGGCTACACACGTGCACGAACTTTGCGCCTTACCATCTTTATATCCGTAGCGGCCAAGGCGTGGTTGAGCCACCGCAGCTCGCGGCCATGATCTGTGAGTTGTTGTCGGCGTCGCTCGCACCATCTACATTTCCGGTCACCAGAGGCTGATCGTTTGCCCTGCTCGTGAATTTCAAGCGAGTTTTTCGTTCTTCCAAATCTTGGGCGCTGTGTTCGGGATCGCCAGTGAGTTCTCTGAGGCCACTGTGTGGTTTGTACCGGTTGGCACTTGAGTGAACGCAACTTTCACTTCACAACTTCCCCACCGCAGTCAACGGCACAATCTTCTCAAACGTGCTTTCCTCCAGACTTTTTTCAGTCGTGCCCTCCGCCTCACTGATTGAGTTCGTGAAAAACAACCCGTCTAAAATCCACGCCACCGTCGACAGCGGGACACTCCCGGCCATGCTCCTCGAGCCCATCACAACGGCGTACACGGACTCTCTGTCGTTGGTCTTTAAGACGGCGATTGCGACGGGTGGTGCGCTGTTTTTGGCGAGGTGAGGAATGCTCAAGGTGTGGTTGTACGTGGCGGTCAGTTGCTGATGCCAGGGCGCTTTGTCAGCTTTTTGCTCAAGCGGAATAGGCTGCAGAAGAAGGCAGAGGGAGGGGTGGATATGGCACCTGTGTAACGTAAATGCACTTGTTGGGGTTTCGCGTAGTAGTAATATTTTTAGTACTCCTTTGTTGTAAGACTCAATGTCTGTAATTGATACGGCATACGCATTTCAAACCTTGTTCGCACTCCACTCAACGAGTTCGAAGCGATTTTTACCGTGTAATTATGCGAGATTGAACAATACAGTGAATATCCAAGTATACGTAAAACGTGGCAAGGCCTAAGTGCCAAAGTGCGTAAAGAAAGCGACTATATACGTAAATTTACCAGGAGAGAACAACAAGGCTTTCTTCTCCCCCGAAATGTCCACGCACGAGGTCGTAGACTCATCGAGCTTGTAAAGACGACCCCTCCACTCCATCATCGCCATCATCACCCAAGAAAAAATCCTTCACGACGCCCGCATACACCCCACCTGCGTACGTCCTCCTATTCAAGTCCGCCACGCATAGCATCCTGCGTCCAAGCTCGACCACCTGCGGTTCAAACCCAACAAGACCCCCCGTGCGCATCGTTTCCGGATCGGGTACATTGCCCTCCATGACGTCCAGGACGGCGGACCCGATAAGGGAGTGCACACGACGGAAGACGGGGCTGGAGAGTTGCAGGTGTTGGGTGAGGAGCGTCCGAGCGGTATTTACAAGAGTGTCGTCTGGGGTTTTTGGGTCTGAACCACCATCCTCCGAGTGTTGAGGCTGCTGCAAGAACGTCGCAATATGCACCGCGAGGTGATGCGTCGTCGTGCCACCCTTGACCAAATCCGCAAGGGTCCTCCTGAACTCGTCCATCTTCTCATCCGGGACGGTCCCGTTTACGTTCGCAAGCTGCCTGAACACCAGTGTCACGCACGCCGCGCCAGTGAGCTCGTTCCATTCGCGCTGCAGTGCGGAGAGACGGGCCGTGTCGAAGGCGCATGTTTCGGGGATCGCAGTGGATGTGCGGTGACACGGACCGGAGTCAGATGAGGATGAAGGGTCGCCGCCGACAAGGTGGAGGAACGCAAAGTGGAGGAATTCTGTGGACCCTACTGCGCTTGTGCGCGGTGTAGTGTTCTTCGCCGCGTACAGCCTCCACGCCGCCCTGAGCCATCGAGTCGTATTTGTGAGTTTGATCCGCCCCGAGGTGAGCTGTTGCTGGAACCAGGACCATTCGGTCGTTTGGAGGGCGGTCAGGACGTGGGGGCGGAGGAGGCGGACGTGGTGGTTGGCCAGGTCCTGTAACACGAAAAAGGTTATGGTCTCCAACATCGTGGCGGCAAGGCGACTCAACAGAAAGCTCACTAGCTTCATGATCTCCAAAAGCTCAAACAGATGCCTAAAAAATGTGCCCCACTTCTTCTCCTTTCCCTCTTCCTTCAAAGCTTCCACCGCCGCGTCCCTCGCCGGCGCGCAATGGACTTTGAGCAGCTGGCAAACACCCGCGACCACGGCCTGGCAGTCGAGAAAGCCCGCGGCATTTTTGGGTGCCACGCGTGCGTCGTCGAAGAACTCGTCGATTGCCGGTATGGCCGCGGGGGGCACGATTTCGCGCAGGATGCAGTGGCACTCGTTGACGATCAGGGAGAGCAGCCACGGGGATTTGGAGAGCGTGGCGGTGACTTGGTCCCAGTATCCCTCGTACCGCCTTTGAGCAGCGGCGTCACGCACGGTGGGCTGGTAGTGCAGGTGCGGGTCGAAGTAGAGGTCGTGTCGGAGTTGGAGGTTTGCTTGGACCCGCGCGAGGTCGAGTTCCCGCAGTGTGAAGCGCGAAATTGGGGGGAGGAAGGGAAGCACGGCAGCGGGGACAGGGGTGTCAGGGGTGGGGTTTGTGACGTACGGGTGGATGGCGGAGCAGAGGGAGCAGTTTGGCGCAGTCCAGTCGTAGCCGGCTCCGGAGGATGCGTTGGAGGTATTGGCAAAGGAATGAGATATGGAGCTGGAGTCGTGTACGTGGTGCCAGGTTGGGTTTTCGGAAAAAGTAAGCCGACAGCTGGGGGATGTGGGTTCGTTGAAGAGGGTCGCTTGGTGATGCAGACAGCTGGATGTGCTTGTGGTCCGAGCTTCACAGGTATGCGTACTCCAGTTTGGAAGCTCTGGTCTTTCGAGCCCTCGTCTCTTTGAGTGTCGAAGAGCGTCCAAGGTATATGGTACGAACCCTGCAGTAACTTTTCATACAGCTGGTTTGAGATGGACAGAGCAAAATGCACCTTACCTCGCCGTAGTCTATCGCGAAACTTTGTCCGAGATGCTCTCAGCACCAAAGGGGTTGCGAGGTCCAGACTCTCAATCAATGAGCCTGACCCACGGCGAGATTGGAGCTCAGGCAGCCCCATCATCGTTCCACTCTGGAACAGCGAAGAAAACACGTGCTTCGAGGTGGAGCTTCCCACCGGGACAGAGAATTTTTGACCCTGAGATTGAGGGATTGTCGCAGCGTCGCGGGGCTGCTCCAGAGACAACACCGAGGAGGGCCCGCAGGGCGACCCTCTGCCATCGTGAGACGGTGGAACGGCGTGCACAGATGCTCGCATGTCGGATGTGACCCCATCGTTGCCCACGAAGCCGTCAGGGAGGTCTGCCATCGGCCCTTTGATGAGTGCGTTGCGAGAGAGTCGGCGGTGTCTTCAACGCGACTTGTGCTCTCTCCGGGCTTTCTGGCGCGAAAGGTAGTCCTCCGTTTGTTGTGCTCGGCGATTGGTGAGTGGGTATCCGCCTCTGCGGCGTCGGTCCGTTCAAATATATGTTGAGTTCGTGATCTCGATTTTTGCCGAGCGTACCCCGCAAAACGAGATTGCGTAAAATTCCGCGGAGTAAAATACGAGAACAAAGAACGAGAAAAGACTGTTTCTCCTTTCCGCGAGGGTGGTGGTGGCGGGAATTGGGGCTCAGGGTTAGCTTGGCGGGAGCTGCAATTAACGAGCTCTACACATCTTTATGTAATTCAGCGACCGCGAGCTTTGGACCTTTGCTATCACTTGTATTTCTTTATCCGCCAAAAGACCGCTGCTGTGATCGTTTTCGTTTTTGTTCGGAGGCCTGGATAATCCGCCTTTGAGGTCTTTGAGGCTTCTGGGGCGGAAAACAAAACACATCGGAGGGGGAGGAGCCCGGTGGAAGGGCACAAGGGCGGGCGGGCGGACACTGGACTGGCTTGGGAAGGAGAAGCCCTTCAACGTGCGATTGGCCCTCGAGATGGGTCGCGGTGTTCGCTGAGTGCAGAACAGGTCTTTTCTGGGGGATCACCACGATCTTTCCTCCCCCAAAAGAAACCTTACCTGGTCAAGATCCCGCCGATAGCTTACCTTGGAGCGGCCAAGGCAAAATCCTGGAGCTCTGACTGTCGAGGGCCGAGGGAGAGTGCCCTCCGGTTGTCTGCAACCGAGAACAACTGCCGGGGACTAACCCCACATGTTTCGGCATGGAAGCAGAGTTCAAGCAGCCGAGAGCACCGGTACTAAGGCCCCATAGCTCGGTTGCTACAGGCCGCTACCGTCGTTCAAGGGGATTCCGGTCTGCCGTAAGTGGTGCAGCGGGACCACATTGACCGCACCTGTCCCCGAAACGTACATAGCACTTGGAGTTCAGTGCAAGTTTTGACCAACGGCGAGATGAGTATCACCGTTGGTAATAGCTCGCTCTGAACTCCGAAGTCCGATCAGCAGCCGTCAAAATCAAATGGACCGGCGTCCAGCCGTGGGTGGGTTGATATGAAATATCAG
Organism: Gonapodya prolifera JEL478; assembly: GCA_001574975.1. Taxonomy (NCBI): domain Eukaryota; kingdom Fungi; phylum Monoblepharomycota; class Monoblepharidomycetes; order Monoblepharidales; family Gonapodyaceae; genus Gonapodya; species Gonapodya prolifera. The sequence continues at coordinate 56,262 of KQ965806.1, forward strand.
TTCCTGCTCACACGTATCAGCCATCACGGAAGGCAGGGTGTACATGGACGAGGCGGTGTTTGGACCGAGTTGGTTTTCCAAGCACGAAACGAGCTTCTTGGATCTCCGGGTTCAAGAGACGTTTGTTCAAGCGTACCAATACCGAGGCCTTATTAGCTGCGGAACATCTGGCCACTACCAGTTTTCGATGGGATTCTGGCCAGTGGTTGGTGCAATGTGCTCGACAGTACGGTCACAGACAAGTGCGGAAACAGTACCCGTAATATTCCTTGGATGATTGGCCCATTCAAGGGCTGTGTCCAGCTTCACGCCAAACCAAGATAGAATCAGTGCCAATATTTGATAAGAATTCTACACCAAAGTCAACAAGCAAGTCCGGTGCAGTATCTGGTTCTGATTACAGCAGCTGACAGCTCGACTGCAGTTCATGACTTCCAACAAAGTCAATCTATGGGGATGCTTACAGGACATGCCAGTCAGGTGAGAGATGTTGCAATAGAGTCATACTCTGCCTTCCTGACCCTCGCATGCCCTTTGAGCCTGTCATGGCGCGCTCCCAAAATTGCACCCTCTGAGGTTCCTTTCATGACAAGGAAAACCCTAATCCAGGACTGTGAGATATCTCAATATGTCATCATATTTACAATTTCTCACATCCCATCATTTCCAGGTCTCATGGCAATCTTGGTGTCAACATGCAACAAACTTGCCACCAACATCAAGACAATGTGTTGGCACACATTCCCAGGGCAAATACGCAGTCTGTGCTCCATGCTGGTCTGGCTCGTCTTTATGGAGGTGAATGGTGGCACCAGGCAACAACGTGTCATGTTCACCAAGAGGACTGCAATCTTCTTTGGCAGGCACATCTTTTGCTCCATCTTTGAAGGTGAGTTTTGTGAGACATGGTGGCCTACATTCATCTTTGACATGACTTTTTTTGTCACCTTCTACAGATCACAAATATTTCTCACTTACACTGCAAATCTTGAGGTACATTGAGAATGCCTGGAAACACCAAGCCCACAACTATGTGAACCTCCACCAGTATGTCTACATTAGACTTCATCAAGTCTGTCTTTGGTGGCTGGGATGCCTTGTGCAAAATCCTCAAGGTCCTCTGCCAGGAACTTATCCTGCCTCTGTTCACCATCCAGACACAACTTGATCTCCAGCAAGTTCTTTGTGCTCCAACCAATGGCCAACATCCAAGTGTGCATGCCAAACTTTTTGTCCCACAGCTTCCATGAAGTGATTGCCCTTGCCAAAATGATGAAGAACCACAACTCTCCTCAAGGACATCTGCATCCCCACAATGGCATCTGGGCAAACATCCATGCAACTCCAATCCCCAATGCTGCCACCATTGATGCTCAGCTGTCCATGCAGATGTGGACAAATTGCTTCAACCTTTGGCAGTTTAAGACTGACAGCCACAAGTTTGCACTGAGGTAAGCTGCCACATTAGTGGATGTCAGTGTGACAATGACGCTCTAGAACTACCTCCAACAACCCCCTCATCTATGTGATCTCCAAGGCTGTTGCATGGGCTAGTGTGATCACAGGTGTGACAAAGTCATGGTCCACGCATTGGTGGATGTTCCCTTCCATACCAACAATCCTTGCCCTTACCTCCAACCTTGTGATGACTTAGGGCTACTGATGAGTGAGCAAGCTCCGTACTCAGGAATATCATAACAAGGCTAAGTTCAACTGGTGCAGTGAGTCTCTGTACTTCTTGCTTAGTAAAACATGACAAGGGACTAAACATGTCTCATTCTTCCAGGACCTTACAGCAGAAGTGGATGGACAAGGACTGCACCATCCAAAAGATCAACATGGGAATGCTGCCATTCAAGACTGTGCACCTGCTGCACCAAAACTGGTACCTTGCATACTTTCTCCTGTTGGAATTCTATCAGAAGCACTGGGTGAAGAAGTAAGTTGTCCCCATTTCATATCCAATGACATGTCAACCTAAACTAATTGTGTCTCCTTTGTGGACTTTGTTTTAAGTTAAAAGCTGGCCAACAGCATGCACTGGCCCTCATTGTGGGTTGCTTCACTTGTGGCAAGAACCATTCCAAGTGCATCATTGCCCAGGGTGCTGCCGTTGAGTTACTCACATCTGAGAATGTTTGTCTTGGCAGGTGTGGTGGTGGTCCTGATTGATGAGTTCAGGACCAGTCAGGTGTGCTCCCAGTGCCATGAGTATTTCCCAAATGAACAAGGGACCAAACAGAACCATTGGGGCATGCAGTGAGTTTTGATGACATGGTCTTTGTCAAGAAATTAAAATATTCTTTGTTGTCTCAATCATGCACAACTCATGGGTGCAAGCTGATCTGGAACTGAGACATCAGTGCAGTGAGAAATATCCTCTAACTTTTCCTCTATGCAAATGCCTGTTTCATCCAAGGTTGCAACCAATCCCTCTGCCCTGGCCACTTCAGCTGGAAGAACCCTCGACCATTTTCACCTTTGCCATTTTCAACATCTAATGAGTTCTATTGCCTTCTACTCAAGTCACTTTCCTCTCTAACTCAAATATTTCCAGTCTTCACAACTTTCTCAAAATCTTTATATGTGATACCTGCCTAGGGCGCAAGCAAACCTGGTTAACAAGGCAGACATCCCCCGAGGGACATTGACACTTGGGAGTGCGTGGCCGTTTTGGTGGGGTGGAACCTTGCAGTGCACAACAAAGTTACAAGGCCACCAGATATTGTCCAAGTGTAATCTTATTTTAGGGACCGTGCACTTCTGCAGTTGCGCACAGTTTGTAGCCAAACTGGAACTCAAGTGCTCACATGCCTAGGATATGTCCAAAGGTGGCAAGGCTTGTGTAGAGGGGTTAGAAGGGGGTCAAAGTTTTTAGAATGTTGCCATTGGATGTATTCTGTAAAGAAACCACATGTAGACTATATAAGGCCTATGCCCCCTAGTCCCTTAGTCCCTTGCCACAAGGTCATTTGTCCCAAAGTGGAATCTAATAATAGGGGATTGACTTTCAAGTGTCAATTCCACTACAGGTTCTCCCTACTACAGCATGTATTTCTGGTACAACAATAAGATATTTCCTCATCTGTTCTTCAAGAAAAGACTTAAATGCAGGGGGAAAAATCCTGTTCTTCAAAAAAGGCTTATATTTAGTTTTGGGACCTCCATATCCTTCAGAATGATGGTTACCAAAAACATTGTTGTCAGTTCCTTTTGCTACACAAGTGCTTATGGATATGAGCAGAACTCCAGGTGAAAGTCCATAAATCCAACAAAACCTGACATTTAGTGAAACCTTGCATGTGTACTTCTCTCAATTTTATTGGGGCACACATGAGAAAACATCCTACTCCAAGACAAGAAGTCAAGTTATTGGTCCATTTGATCATGATCCAATCCTTCTCCATGACATGAACCTATAACATCAAATCAACCTTTGGCTTTATTTATGTGCTGTGAAGCATTGTCACGCCAATCGTGTTGCCGCGGTCATGTGGCCCATGCACATTTTGAAGTGGGCCGCATTTTTGTCAACCTGGGGCAGGAAGCAAATCATTTGCTACGACTGCCTCAGGTGAGTTTCTACGGCGATCAGCGATGTGTGTTTCCTTTAATCATTTGCTAAACTTGCCTCAGTCCATCTGCCGTCGGCATGATCTGTTTTTGGCATCACGCATCACTGTCTACATAACAAGCATAATTCTTCATTGAAAGTGCACACACAAAAGGCCACGCCACCCCGGCTCTAGCTTGGGTTGGGTGGACGATACGCGCTTGGGTGAAGAAATTTCAGCGGTTGTGTTTACAAATTACAAAAGAAGAGTCGATGTAGGTTGAGCCTCCAGATCTTATGCCGAGCTCGCAAAAGACTTGTTCTCTTGTCTTTGACTGCGTACATCGGAGACTCATTGTCGGATAGTCAACTTTACTCTTGCCGCTCAAACTGCCAGCGGCCCGCACCGCACATCCCCCTCCACTCGAATATATTTCGCTTTGCGAGGCTTAAACCAGAATCTGCCGGTGTAATATATTGAACGTGTTCTGTGCCCTGTTCCCTGTGGCGGTGATTCTCGAATCTCCGCCTCCCTGGCCCCGCCGTGCACTCAGAACCAACCGGCGAATCTGGTAAGCCTCCCCTAATAATACCGGCAGTGGGTCGTATTTAAGACCGCTATTGAGCGGAGATTCCTATCTCTAATTCCTATCATACACTCAAATCTCAATCCATCGATCGCTGCCATGGCAATGGAGACGCTCTCGATTTCATACGCGGCAACATCCTTCCCGCCACCGCCAATATACCTGCCGCCTTACACTACCATGCCACTCCCCGGTCACTCCATGTCCACGCCCGAGTTCGACGTTGTCGCGCGAGGCTTGATGGACCCGATCGCGTCGACGAACGGACGTCTGCGTCAACAGAAGCAGCGGCTCCCAACGCCGCCAAACTCCCCGCCCCCGGCGTCGACCGGGCGGGAAGCGAGGCCGCGACTTCCCGCGTCGGTTCTGTACGGGACGGCGCCTTTAAGGGATGTGACGCAGCTTGGTGGGAGGGACATTGTGGGGCAGAGCTACTCGTTTGGGCTGACTGGAGGTGTGGAGCCAACGTGGGGTTCCCCATTCCTTCTCGCCGCCCCTAGCAGTGGTGTGGGTCGGCAGACGGACCCGCTTTTGGTGCCTGATGTTGCTCCTGGAGAGCTGGAGTGGGATTTGGATGAACTACTGGGTTTTTGAGTGGTTCGCGTTGGGGCACGACCACGTATTAGGTGGGTTTCACGACTGGGGTCTTTTGAAAGCTAGAGGTTCTCACGGTTTCATTCTTCCTTTTCAGACTTCTTATATCGTTTTATGGACTTTGCAACCCTCGCATACCGTACCAACCGAAAAAACTAGACTACACATTCCTCTCGTCTGTATTTAGTTCTGTTCGTTTGTTATTATGTTTATAGTTGTGGGAGAGCTGGCAGAATAGATCCGTTGTTTCACAAACAATGTTGGCCACCACTCCCGCCAAAAGGGCGCAACGCCACCTTCCCTCACCAACCCGTGAGTTCCCCACCGGGCAACGCCCCGAGCGTCATCCCTGTGTACTTGCCACATTTGTCTCACACGCACCCGTTGATGCCTGCGCCACCTCGCACTCGTCCTCGTTCTCGGTGGTGCCAAATGCCCGTACTCACTGCCCACGTTCGATTCCTGACGCGCGCACTTGCTGCTTTTACCTGACCATAAAAGGGACACAAAAGTGGGAAAATGGTCGACGAAACCGCTCCGGAAGGAATGGACGCGGAACCGCCCGTCACCATCAAGCGAAACAGGGACGACGAGTCCAGGAGCAGAAGCCGCGAAGGTTTGCTTTCCCCACTCTTTTTCCTCTCTTTGTTCCCTCTTCAACCCGCTTTTTTCACGCCCCGCAGACCGCCGCAACCAGAAGCGCGCGCGCAAAGGATCCCAGTCGCCAGGGGGGAAGTACCGCGACTCGTACTACCCGGACTACCGCGAGGGGTACAAACGGGAAGACTACGACGATAGAAGCTACGGGTGAGTCTCGTACAGTGTACCGTCTGCGTGGAGATTTGGTTGTGACTCAACCTGCAACGGTGACACTCAACAGAAACAGCCGCCCACAAGTCGTTCGTGACCCGATGCGGCTCGACTTCGTTGCAACCTACGCGCAGGTGCTGCTGCCCATTCTACTTCCACTTCCACTTCCTTTTCTCACACACGCTTTCCTCCACCACACCTAGTTCCGCGACTGGTACCGCGAGAAGGACCCCAACGCGTCCGACGAAGCCCTGCGCAGGGAGTACGACCAGTACAAGGAGAAGTTCAATAGGCAGCAGTTCGAGGCCTTTTTCGAGAAGCACAAGAGTAGCGCATGGTGCGTTTGTCCGTCTTGCTCCCGGTTCTTCCCCGTTTCATTTGCCCTTTCCCAAAACTCCACCACAACCCCGGCCCCTTCCCTCCCAACCAGGTTCCGCGAGAAATACCACCCGGTCGACTCGCTCCCGCTCCGTCTCTCCGTGGCTCGTCTCAAATCCAGCCTGCTGACCACCTTCCTCTCCGACCTATCCTCCGGCGCATTCGACGACGCATCCTTTGACGACCCGCTGCCCGAATCCCTCGCGGCGACATGGCCCGACCAGGGGGATCGCCAGGACGCGAGGGACGAGACGCTGAGGAAGATTATGAGACGAGCGTGGGAGAGTCCAGAGGATCCGGCGGATAGGGACAGGAAGGTGTTTGTGAAAAGCGTGCCGGCGGGGATGTCGAGGGAGAAGTTTAATGAGGTGCGTCTGTGGTCGTGTCTTGGGGGAGGGCGGCGCGGGGATGTTTGGAAGCCCGGGCCGACCAAAGAATGCGCGATGGAGAGAGCAAAGGAGTCGAGACGAGCTGGCCGACCCCCACGCCTCAGCCGGAGGTGGGGGTGAGGACGAGGAAGAAAGATTCTGTGCGGAGAGTGTCGAAAGGAGTTGCCCGCTTCCTGACATCGTTCTCCACCTTCCGCACCATCGCTGTTCCCCCCAACCCCAGTTCTGCTCCCAAGCCGAAAACTTCTCCGCCGCACATTTGTCCGAGCCCAACCCGCGCCAGCAGATGATGCGCCTCGCGTGGCTGACGTTCGTCAAGGGGACCGATGTGAACAGGGCGATCGAGGCGTTGAATAATAGGACGGTGGGTTCGCACTCGATCTTTGCTACGTTGTGGCCCTGGTACCAAACTTTACTCCCCCCCAACCCCACTAGTTCGAAGGCCACGAATTCAAAGTCGCCCCGCACGAAATGCAACCCGTGCGGTTCCGCTCAGCCCCCGAAGCCGCCAACCGCCCGGCCCGGCTTCGGCGGGACTTGGAGCTCGTGCGCAAGCTCGCCGAGACGCTCGAGCGGGAGGCGAGGGATGTCGTTGCGGCTGCTACTGGCGCGGGGGTTGGTGGATTGGGAGCGGGAGCGGGCGCTGATGCTAAGGGAGTGGCTGGAGGTGAGGGAAGTGCAGAAGCAGCAGCTGGAGCAGGGGACGGAGGAGAGGCTGCGGTGAAGATGGATGTGGATGTGGATATAGAGTTTTCTTTTGGGGATAAGATTGAGGAACGCGCCAGGGAGATTGTGGGGAAGGACGATGATAAGGCAAAGGGTGATGTCGCGTTGGTGGGTTGATGGTGTTCGGGGTTTGGGGTGTGTTGGATAGGCGGACTGACGTGTTTTGTGCACATTTCCCCCACCCCTCAACCGCCCCGCGACAGACCAAGAAAACGCTCGACCTGTACATCACCTACCTCCGCCGGGTGCACCTGTACGACTACTACACCGCCTCGGAAACGTCCTCTGTCGAAGACTTCTCGCGCAAGAACTCTCCGACATTCCGGTGCCGTCTCCCGCCCGGCTCCGAACTGAGCATCGCGCCGACGACCAAGCACACGCCCGAGGACCGGTGGTGCGATCGTCTGGACGACAAGATCGAGTCTCGGATCAAGAAGACAGACGTGGGTCAGACGTTTCATCTGGGTGGAAAGGACCTTGAAGTGGAGGCCGACCGCGCGGTGGTGGCCGAGACTGTGAGGGAGAGCGAGAGCAAGTACAGGTGCAAGAAGTGCCAGAAGCTGTTCAAGGGGGATGAGTTCGTCCATAAGCATATCAGGAACAAGCACCCCGAAGTGGTCGACGATGCTAAGAAGGCTGCTGAGGTGAGTCTCATTTGCGTCGTGGGGGCTTCTGTGGTGGGTGAAGAAGCTGACATGCTGACCTCGTACCCGGTCTGTAGTACTTCAATCAGTACGCAACGGACCCGACCAAACTCACCAGCGACCGTGCTCCGGGCGATCAGCGCGACGGGCCCTCATCTCGTGCGGCGGGTGGAGGCAGTGGCGGAATGGGCATGGGAGCGTACGGGTACCCAGCGGCACAGCAAATGCAGTACTGGCCCAATGCGTTTGAAATGTTTGGAATGGCGGGAGCCTGGGGCGGCGGTGGAGGCGGCGGGTGGGGCATGGGTGGTGGCGGAATGGGTGGCGGTGGTGGTGGCGGAGGCGGGAGGAGTGGTGGTGGTGGCGTTAGGGGCGGAAGGGGAAGTGGCGGTGGTGGAAGAGGCGGCGGAGGGCAGAGAGGAGGAAGGGGCGGAAGGGGTGGCGGAGGCAGAGAGATCGTGTCTTATACGGATTTGGATTCAGTGGGGGTCGGCGAACAGGAGGAGACCATCAATTATGGGTGATCACGCGAAGGAGAGGTGGAGCCAAGGGGGATTAAAGGGGCAAATAATAAGAAAATTTAGGTGGTAAGACGAAAGACAATTTCGGTTCTTGGTCTCACTGGCGTTTCGTGACACGATCAAGAAGTGTTCCGTTGAGGTCGAGCACCGCGAGGATGTTGGTCCGAGTGTCAATTCCGTTTCTGCCTGGTGGAACATCATGAGAGCTGCCACTGTCCACCAAAGACACCATATTAGGGTCTGTGCCGGTCATCAGTGCTCCTTTGCCGACGAAGATGGGTTCTGCGATGGTTGACTTCAATCTCTTCGTCACCCCTGTCCCGTAGAGTGATTGGCAACTGTTGCGGGCTCTATCGACAAAAGGTTTCGACTGGATCCCGCCGACGAGGGCTTGATTGATGTTGCAAAGGTGTTTCGCTGATGCAGCACTTCCGAGAAGGAGACGAACAAGCGCCAGAGCGGATGGAAGTGCTGTGTGGTTTGTCCTGTCGTCCCTTTGTTTCTAAAAAGTAGAAATTCAAGTGTACGTCAGAGGAAATCACTTCAGGTACCGTCTTTGCAATATGAGGACGAAAGGTAAGACAGCAAAAAGGCGAGTATTATAACACATTCCCCTCATATAGGTGCAGTTTTCTTCTTCAGCCACGCCCGCACTGTTTCCGTCGCGACTCCCGCCTTTCCTTTGGATCCATACAACTCCAAAGCCTCCAGCATGGTCCGTTGTACCAGAGCATGGTAATCATTCAGCCTGTGGTGATCGGGGAACGTCACTTGTCAGCCCAGTGAACAAGCAATATGTCAGGTCTACCAACCACTGTTTCTCGTCAGGCGGCATGGCATTCACATCAATGAGGTCCGTCTCAATGGGCAGAAAATCCACCGCTTTGAGTGTCAACCACTCCTTCCATTCTTCCCCAGTAGTGAACTGCTGATTATGCTTTGCGCGGGACACAACCGTCACATTCTCCAACCGGTACCCAAAATCTCCCTCAACGTAGACCGCAGGTTCGATCGTGACGACATTCCCCTCCTTGAATGGGACTCTATCAAACATCCGCGACGACCCAATCCCATGCGGTCCCTCCACGACGCACGTCCCAACCCCAACGCCGTGCCCTTGGAGACTCGTAGATTCGAGGCCGAGGTCCCACAGCGGGCGGCGGGCGATGGAATCGATCTGGTAACCCGTCGTGCCGACGGGGAAGACGAGGCTGGACAGGGATATGAAGGATCGTAGGACGGCGGTGTATACTAGTTTCTCATGTTGTGTGGGGGCTCGAGGGTGGCGAGGGTGTTGGTAGAAGAATACGCGAGAGAAGTTCTGTGAATTCAACGACCAGGGATTATTTGCATCACACCAATCGTCGAAAGCATGAACCGCATCTCCTCCACACTTGCCGTCGTGCCATCTGGATAGTGGGCTCCTGACACATGGACGTAAGGTCCCGAAGTTTCAAAGCTCAGATTACGGGTGGGTGAAGGAGCGGTTGGAAGTGATGTGTTTCGTGCGTACGCCGAAATTGAAGCAAAAGAGTTGGATATGTATCCCGCTTGAAGACTGTCGGAACGAGTGGTGGATTGTTGTAAGGTCTTTCGTCGTTTAAGTGGTCGTCGTCAACTCACCGTCTAAGTTGTTCAACCTTCTCAGCACATTCAAGTTCCGAAAGAGACGGATCACCGTTCCGAAACCGATGTTCAATCTCCTGCTCGATCCACGCAAAGAACTCAATCGCAGCGGTGCAGTCTCGCAGGTGGCAGGAGCGAACTCCTTCCAGCTCGACAGGATTCTTCACAGATTTCAAACGTTGAAGGGGAGATATTTGACTAAATGCCACTTGACGAATCACGGCTGGTGACAGCGGGGATGTTTCGTCTTCCTTGAGGATTCCCATTGCGATGGTGAGGTTCATCATCAAGGTCATGCTTATCCTCGTGTCCACAAAGAATGGTGTGTCGCCAGTGCTACAGCGCGAGGCGAACGTGCGGGCATCTGGGAGGAAGTCCTCATACGATCGAGTGATGACATCTTGCGTTTCAAGGTGGTCTGGCGCCAGAACCTCCGAGATCATTCCTGGGCACCTGGAAAGCAGGGAAGGATCCACACGACGTAACTTTCGAGGATCCATATACACCGCGGCACTGTCCTTGCCGACGATCATGAATGCGTAGAACTCTGAGTTGTGGACCATGTCCGTCCCGCGCAAGTTCAGCAACCACGCAACCTCGTCAAGCTGAGTGACAACGATGCCGCCGGGAAACCCAGCATTGGTTAGGTGTTTGCGGAGGATTGCAAGCTTTTCAGGTGTGCTGGCTCCGGTAACGGATTCGGGAAGCGAGAACACAGGGTTGTTCATCGGAGGAGGTCGGTTACTCCAAACGTGATCGACAATGTTAACGTGGGTTGGGCTCATCCGCAAGTTCATTTGAGATGTATCGAGGAAACTGTAGGTCAGGACATTGCACATTATGACTCGTGACGAAAGATGAATCATGAATGTTTCTGGACCAACCTCAAGTATTGCTCAGCAGTGGTTGTTTCCGGATCAAACCCCACCTTTGAGCCCGGAGCGCAATTCTTCAGGAGCCATATCCCTGGAGTTAAATCCACGGAGTCCGCCACCAAATCCCAGGTTTCGGTGTCAATAACTTGGACTGCCTGGAGCGGACAAAGGTGATTGAAGATTCGACATACAAAGATCGCTGATGAGATCCCGCGTCAGCTCACCCACCTTGACTGACGCGAGTCCATAGACCCATAGTGCTGCTTTGCGGGCAGTGATCGCGCACGTAGTCGCACCCGAGTCAGTGAATCCAGTGAGGAAGCCGATTCTTTTGTCACTCTCTCCAGGTTCGTACGACGTCTACAAGAAGAAAATTGATTTGAACGGAGTTTGGTGTTGGCTGCGTGGTTGATTGCAATCCAGTGACAGCTCACCCCATGTCGATCGCCATTCACGACAATGAGAGCGTCCAGTCCCTCTTCGACCATCAGTCTGCGCACATCTTGTAGCTTGTGGTGCGATTTCTCCTTCTGGAGCGGAAGAAAGTCCACGATCGCCATGGACACGGATGTAATCGGCCCGCTCCTACCCTTGCTGCATTTGCACCTCGCACACCGGAGCGTTTCGTTACTTCGCCTTTGCAAAGCTCACTGAGTTATAGCATTTGTGACCGTCGTGACTCTCTCATGCCGTTGTACCCGCACTAGTATGTTAACGTGAGCTCCCTAATTCCCTTCCACTCCCCACCACCAACCGCCACCGCGTCGCCCACAACAATCGCCACGGGACTCTCCAACCTCGCCTCCTTCACCGTCTCCGCAACCGTACTCATGTGGCCCGAACCACTTTCTGCAGACTCCCACCATTCCCGTCCTCCCACCAGGCCTTCTGCACAACCGCGACGGGACACGTTTCGCGCCACCCTTTAGCGACGAACCCTTGCACGATTTCAGCAAGCCTTCCGAACCCCATCAACACAACCGCCGTGCGCCCTTTGGTCCACTCGGGGAGCTCCGGGACGTACCTGCCCTCGCCCCGCGCGGTGATGACAGACAAGCAGTCAGCGACCCCGCGGTGCGTGACGGCGATCCCGGCAGCGAGCGCCGCGGACGTGGCTGAGGGAACCCCGGGGGCGACACCGACCCGGACCCCGCGGGACGTGAACCAGGCGACTTCTTCCATCCCCCGTGCGAAGAGGAAGGGGTCCGCCGTTTTTGAGGCGGGCCACAAGGGGCGGTCGGCTGTCCCCGTGGGCCTGCTTTATCGAAACAAGCTTGGCAAGGCAACTCTCGTTGGCGCCCATCTGGGCCGCGTCCGAAGCCCCGCCCGACCCGCTCTTCTCTGCCACGAACGTCGTTTTTTCTCTTAGCCCCGGGACCCAGGCAAGGAGGCTCGGTCCGACGAGGCGGTCCGACACGACGTGGTCGGCGAGGAGATGCGACAACAGGCAGGAGAGCGTGAGGTGGGAGGGGTGGCCTGGGCCGCCGCCGAGGAGGAGGATCGTACCGGTTATGGAAGTGGTGGACGGAGAGGGGTGGAAGAAGGAGAATGATGGTGGTGGGAGGAGGGTGGCGAAGTGGGATGAGGTGATTGAGTTTGAGGTTGAGGAAGGTTCGGGGGCTGTAGCGGTTTCCAGGGGTATTGGTGATAGTGAGGGTGTACTTTCGATTGATTCCTGAGGTTGCGCTGGCGCTGTTTGAGGCTTTGAAGACGCTGCTGGAGGTTCCAGCGCCTTCGTATCCTTCCCCATCGCCGCTTTTGACCCCTATGCGGGCGGCGCGACATCCTCACCCCTGGCCACCTTCCCCGCGACATCCTCCACCTCATTCTCCTTCATCCGGGCCCACTGCAGCATATTCCACTTCTTCTGCGCGTCGGACATGAACTTGATCCTCCTTGTGCGCTCGACACCCATAATCTTGCGCTTTTCGCGGAGCTTTCCGCAGCTAGTCACGGCCTGGCCCGTAGATGGGTCCAGCGAGGCCACGAGGGATTTCTTGATTCGCCGGCTCAGACCTGGTGCGAAGCCGGACGTGGAGACGGAGATTTGGACGGGTCCGTCTCGGACCGTGGTTGGGATGTGAAAGTCGCAGCTGGGTGAAGTCGGTTGACGTTTCTTTAATGCTGGCAACATCGCCACTCTCAACTCACCATTCCGGCACATCCGCACAATTCACCACAATCCTCCTCTTGTTACATTCCTATACACGCTCCTTGTCACGATCCGCTCCTCGTCCTCCTCCTCGGGCTCGTAGCACGACAGAACCGGCCCACTCCTTGGCGTCCATGTCGGAGTCCAGGTCGATTTCCCTGTCGTAGTACTCGATGAAGTGCCGCATGGGGTGCAGATCGAGCAGTTTACGCACTTTGGGGTGCACGCGGGAGGAGGGAGAGATGAAAGTCATGCGTGCTAAAGAAGAGAGAATGCGCGAGAGGGCCTGCGTGGAGTGCGATCGGGCGTATATAGAAGGATGAGGTGCTCGAGATACTTTCTTTGACAATGCGCCGCACCTCGAATCCGCCGTTGACGACCAGTACGGGCTTGTCCCTGAGGCGAAAGTTGACGACGAATCCTGCGCCATCGGCAGGCAGGGGAGCGTCGGAGACAACCATCGGATTCGCTTGTGCGGCGTAGTCCCAGGCGGGCAGTGCAGTGGACATCGGTGGTCCGTGTGCAAATAAAATGGTGAGCTGTGAAGAGTGGGTAAATTTTCGCTGCTGCGGTCGAGTCATTGAGCCGATGCCGCCAGTGGAAAATAACTTGTTGAAATCCAATTGAATACAATACGCATGTTGACTTCCCTCTTTTAACGGAAATCATGCTTGCGCACCGTCTGTGCAGGCTCTTCTCAAACAGGCTTCAAATCGCAGATCACGCACTCGGCCATATATATCCCCAGCCCTCATCCTTACACACCCACACCACAGAAGCTGCAGTTTCTCAAGATCTTCAAACACGTTGGACGTTCACATTTAGCACAGACCTCCATCGCTAACTTCTCCATGAGATCCTTGTCAATTGAAAATATCATAGCACACATATCAGTGAGAAGATATTGTATGCATTCAAATGCAGCCCCAACCGGTGTGCCGATGTCACTATTTCTGATGTCCAATATCTTCAAACTATGCCCCAATCTTAGCATCAGGTGAGGGATTGCTGTGAAGTCAGATATGCGGCAGTTCTGCATTACGAGGGATTGCAGATTTGGGCATTGCGTTGTAACCTGTTGACAAATGCAAGGTCGGGAAAATCGCATTTTGAAAGCGATATTACACTCAGTTACGCGTCACTGTTGCTCTGCAGAATGGGAAGAACTCTGTGTGCCCACGGTGAAAGAGTCGATTCACGTCCGGGTGGTGTGGTAGCGTCTTCTTGGATGATGTCACATGTGTAGCTTCTTCCCACAATTGTGAATCTTCAAGATGCTCAGAAATAGGAATCCCCCAAAACGGCAAATATCGATGAATAAATTTCCGATGACAGAAGAGGGTTGAGGTGCATTTTGTAAAGATCAGAAAGCTGCAAACATCCTCGGAAATTTTGCAGTCTGCGGAGCGATATTGGTTCTCCGGAGCTTCGAACGTTGAGCAATGACAAGTACTTTGCTTTTCCAGCAATCGAGTCCATGTACCTCAACAAGTCCGTCGCATGTGGCATGAACACCGTCAGTTTTCGGATACAAGCAGCTCTTTTCGACCCCCCAACCGATTCCAAGATAATCGGCATCCAATCGAACAAATCCACGTTGACAGCATCGTAATTCAACGATTGAACAGACGTTGCGACCTTCTCGAAGAAGAAGGAGGCCTCTCGCGCGTGTTGCGTGTCTAATAAAAAGTTTTCATTGATGGATACAACACACGGTCGTGCCAGGTCCTTGCTCTCCTCTCCGAGAGCTTGCCAGCGTCGAAGAACTGAGTGGAGGTTCGCCGTCTTTGTCCTTTTTACTTCCAATCTCCACTGCATGCCAACTCGCCCTTTTCACGGGACGGTACCAAGCCTTGCTGAAGCGTGGAGGAGCCACCGATGCCGAAAACCTCACTTAAATGTACGGAGCGGTTGAACTTGACGGAATCACTCACCAGACGAGAGCGTATGGTACAGGATTTGTTGTGATGTCTTCGACAAATGCCCAGGACATGGGCCAGGATTTCCGGTAGGAACAGACCTTGCAAGGCAGGGGATAGAAACTCTACAACACTTGACGCTCGAGTTGTAGAATAAATAGTGGTTGCCATTTGATTTGGGTGGACCGACGGCCGGGTGAAAGAATCACCACCATTTCATTATGATTTGATAAATTGTTTAAATATATAGTTGAACTCTCTCGCGACCTTTCCCTTGCTCGAAGTTGGCTCATCCGGCGCCAGACTGAGCTGCAGATAAGTGTGTCATTTCAGACCGAACCTCCGAAACAGCACCTCCTCCACATCGTCTTCCACCGAAACATAATAGCCGGGACTATATTCAAACGTCTTGAGCCGTGGGTGTGCCACCAATAAGTTCGCATGCGCCATCTCAAGTGGACCCCACCTCGACTCCAATTTGGACAGCTTCAGCTCCTGGAGTCGCGGCAAGCGGGCCACCGCGTTTGTCACGTCGGTTGCGGTGAGTGTGCGGTTTTGGTTGATGGTGGAGACCTCAAGGCTGGTGAGGTTGGGGCATAATCGTGCGAGTGCCGCCAGAGTTGTCCCATCAAACACTGCGCCGCTGCCGAATGAGAAGACCCGCATCGTGTTGTGACGAGTGAAGATGTGTTCGAGGTCGCTCTGTCCCGCTGGAAACTCCCTCTCTGGATGCCACCGGGACGCCGTCGGCCGTAGATGGAGCTCTTCCAGGGCTGGAAGTGAGGTCAGGAAGGTGATGAGGGCAGGGTCTGAAAACTCCCCCCCGTCCGTGGAATCGTAGCTGTACGTGTAGAGACTGAGGGAGCGAAGGCTGTTGCACTGGCTGGCGATCTGGATGTACAGTTCTCGAGCGAGGTCACGGACCCCCGAGGTGAAGTCCACGGGAAACGAAAGATGCTCGAGGCGGCTCCAATTCATTTTTTCGAGAAACTCGCGAATAAAAGGGATCGTGTCGCTTGTCCATTTGATCCACATGTACGGCGACTGCGAGCGTACGTCCCCACAAGTGAGACTCCGTAGATTCCCAAACTGACTTAACAGTCCACTGAAAATAATCTTGCGGTCGTGTTCCGTCTGTCTCCTCTCTCTCAGCGGGGGCAAGGCGTCGAAATCGATCTTATTCTCTTTGATGGTGAGGTGCTCCACCCCACGACAGAGAGGGGAATTCCGAATGTCCTTAAACCCGACATGTTGATATTGCACACGATATCCAGAATCGACCCAAACAGCTCCTTCGGAGAGGCCACGGTGCACGATTATGGTGAGTCGCTTGAGATGCTGCATTTCGGCCATTCTGGAGAGGGGGTCGGGATAAGCTCCTGAACGGGGCGCAAGGCTGGTATCGCTTCGTGGCCAAAACATCTCCAGCTCAGTAAGCCTCGAAAAGCTTCCAAGAACACTGAAGAAGTTATCGTCTACGCCACATCCCTGGTTGAAATCTATTGTCTTCTTGAGCACAACCTTTCTGACCGTTGTCGGAAGCCCCAGCTCCTTGCTCGTGTCAAACCTCCACCCCCCAAACCACTCGCTCAGGATTGTCGTTATCGCAAAGGCTGACCACGGTTGCAGCCTTGACGAGTGGTGGGTCTCGTCCGAGATTCTGTTGAGCATCTGCCGATGCCGAAGCGGGATTCTGACCAAATCCAGCGTCGCCCAGACTTTTCTCCGAGCGCTATTGCTCCATTCAAGGCTGTGGAAGCGATTGGTGGTGGTGAACCGTTGTGGCCATCCGGTGGACTAACCCAAAACGACTCGAAAACGCACCACACCAGTGTTGCTGACATCAAATCTTTCCGTTCCAGATGCATCATAATGGTACAAAGGACTTCCGGGGGTGCGTTTCCCGCCTTAGATCGCGTCCTGCGAGCATTCAGTCGTTCTTTGCGCGATTGGATGCTATCAGCTTGTTCCCCTGGCACTTTTTGTGCATGTGTGGTACTTGTGATAGCGGTATATAGTCTCCTTAAAAGGGCGAGGAGGGATGTGGACATTTATAGACAGTTGACGAAGACATTCCTTCGGGGACCACAGCACACCAGGTTCCCGGCAAGTCAAACTTCAAACTGGTAAACTCTCCCGCGACCATACTCCCCTTCTTAATTGGTTTGACTGACGGTACACTGAGCAGATAGTTATATCATTTCAGACCGAACCTCCGAAACAGCACCTCCTCCACATCCTGCCCCGCCAAATCATAGGGACTATACGCAAATGTCCTCAAACGCGGGTGCGCCGCCAGCAACTTGACATGTGCCATCTCAACTGGACGCCACGACGAGCCCACCTGGGCCAGGTTAAGCTCCTTCAGGTGGGGGAGGAGGGATACCGCGTTGGTGACGTCAATCGCGGTGAGAGGGCCAACAAAGGAGAGTTCAAGACTAGCGAGGTTGGAGCACAATCGGGCGAGTGTTGCCAGAGATGTTCCATTAAACAAGGAGCTGATGCCGAACGAGAAGACCCGCAGGGTGTGGTGGCGAGTGAAGATGTGTTCGAGGTCGATCTGCCCGCCGGGAAACTCCCTCTCTGTTTGCCACCGGGACACCGTCGGGCGGAGGTGGAGTTCTTCCAGTGCTGGAAGTGCGATTAGGAGGGTGACGAGGGATGGGTCAGAAAATTTATCTACGTATGCGGAATCGTAGTTGTACGTGTAGAGGCTGAGGGAGCGAAGGCTGTTGCACTGGCTGGCGATTTGGGTGTAAAGGTCTCGAGCGAGGTCGCGGACCACTGATGCGAAGTCCACAGAAAATGAGAGGTTTTGAAGATGCCGCCAATTCATTCTTTCGAGAAATTCGCGTATAAAGGCTCTCGTATCGCTGGTCCATCGAGTGCACATGTTCTGTGATGATGACCGGACATCCCCACACCTCAGACTCCTTAGATTCTCAAACTGACTCAACAGCCCACGAAAAAGAATCTCTCGGTCGTACTCGGTCCAGATCCGCATCTCGCTCCTTGGACCCAGGACGTCGTAATCGATCTCATTCTCCTTGATGGTGAGGTGAGCCACGCCACGACAGAGAGGGGAATTCCGAATGTCCTTGAACCCAACACGATCCACAGGGTTTCCATTATCGTCCCAGCTCTCTGCCTCGGAGAGGCCACGGTGCATGATTATGGTGAGTCGCTTGAGATGTTGCATGTCGGCCATTGCGGAGAGGGGGTCGGGATAAGCTCCTGAACGGGGCGCAAGGCTGGTATCGCTTCGTGGCCAGAACATTTCCAGCTCAGTCAGCCCGGAAAAGCTTCCAAGAATCCTGAAGTAGGCATCGTCCACGTAGCTGGCTTGGTTGAAATCTGTTGCCTTGCTAAAAACAACATTTCTGACCGTTGTCGGGAGCCCCAGCTCATTGCTCGTGTCGTATTTCCACCCGTCTCGCGACCTCTCGCACAGGATCGTCGTTATAGCAAAGGCTGAAAGCGGAACCAGCCGTGTTGAGACGGTGCAAGTCTCGTCTGAGATTCCGTTGAGCATCTGCCGATGCCGAAGTGGGATTCTGTCCAAATTCAGGGTGGCCCAGACTTTTCTCCGAGCGCTGTTGCTCCATGAGAGGCTGAAGCCTTGATGGGTAACGTTGCTTGCCAGACAAACCCAAAACGACTCGACAGCTCACCAAACTCTTGTAACTGCGATCAGATCTTTCCGTTCTAGATACACTGCGATGGCATCAAGGACCTCCGCGGGCGCGTTTCCGGCCTTAGATCGCTCCAGTGCATTCAATCGTTCTTTGCACGATTGGATGGTGTCAGCGAGTTCCTCTGGCACGGCTTGTGGAATGGAACTGGCTGTGATAGCTGCATAGAGTTTCCTCAAAAGAACGAGGGTCGATGTGGCCATTTATAAGCTGCAGAAATTGTTGTACCAGAAATACATGCTGTAGCAGGAGAACCATGCACAGCACTTGCCGAAAACCCAAGTGACGCCGAATCCGTCTGAGCAATCAATCATTCTAAAACCTAGAAAGCTTGAAATGTGCACCGCATTGTGTGAAATAGAATGCAGTTTATATATTGTTTAGTGCCACGAATGTAGGGACTACACATGCCCTGCAGGCATGCTCCAAGGGGTATCTCTAGCTCAGAGGAAGATGGCCCAGCCATGCCGAGCCTTCATTAGGGGTGTAGCAGTTGCACCGTGCTGCGCCCACCAAAGTGCAAGAAAATAGTGATGCCAGTTCGCACAACTAGATAAACTTAGCATGTGCTGAGTTGAAAGGCGGTTATCTCAAAAGTGAAATGACAGCATCTGTGAGCCGGGATGCCAGATTGGAAGAGAACCCATTTGGTACAGGTGCGCCATTTGGGACAGGTGCGGGTGACGCCACAGGGGGAGCTGGTAGATCACTGCTTTCTACCTTACAATAGTTTACTGCAGTCGCAGTAGAGCCAGTACTGGAGATGTTTGAAAAGCCACATTTTAGCTATCCTTCTTTGTCTGTCCACTTTTCAAATCTCCACGCTTCTTCTTCATGATGACGGCAAGCATAACAGGCTCATGGCAAATATTGGCTATAAAATCCAGTAACAGATCCAATTGAGTGCAGAAATTGATTGATACTCCAATGTTTTCTATGAGTTGAACACTAAGGGCTTTGGCATCAGAAGAAACATGATCTTGCACTGTTTCTGTAGTATCTTAATCTCCACTTCTTCACAATCTGAGTACTCACAGCAGCATCAAACCCAAAAGGCCCAATGATTTGAAGTATCTGTTGTTTTGATACCCAACTATGGTTTAGGGGCAAACAAAGATCATTTAGAATGAATCCCAAGTTTGCAGCACACTGTGTCACAGGACATAATACTAACCTTATCTGAGCTTGCACAATGCCAAGATAGAGATGGAATGCAGAAGATGAGTAAGCAGTGCTTTTCAGGAAGGGTCATAGTAAGCTTTGCAACATACATCTGTCTGAGGGAGCCCTGTGTACACTGGAATATGTGTCTCTACACCAACAAGGCCAAAACTAAAAAAGATTTGGATGGGTGTAAGAGATTTTTGCACATTACAACACATAAAAGCTTGTGACTTGCTTATCCACACTGTTCATAACCTTAGAGACTACAATGTCATTTAAGAAAAAAAAGGTTTTGCCCATGCTCTTCCAGTCTCCATGAAACTAGCATACTTCCCAGAAATTGAGAAAGGAAATTGGACTAACCTGCTTATTCAAAATGCAATGCACAAGGTTGTACACTGGCATTACTCTGTTGGTGTCAGATGGGCCAAGTCTTGCAACTACTGCTTTTCAAACGGCTGGGTTGGGCATTTTGCCACCCACTGTGGGTATAGTCAACACTCCCTTGTGGCTTTTTGAATACCCTTGCCACCACCTCCCTCACCATCTTTACTCATCACAGGGAATCCGGTTCTCTTTGTATGCTGCAGCCTTGTAGAGGCGTCTTTGACAGTAGCTTGATCTGTAATATCACCTGATATCACAAGAAATTCCTTGCTGATCACAAACCTCTGGAAAATTGAACCATGTACCTCAACTGAATAGGCTTGCAAACACCGTAACTCACCAATAAGCTTCTTTGTAGTGGGAGTATGTCTCTTTGATGAATAACAGAGCCTTTCACAGTGGTGCCACCCAATATCAATTGATGAAGGTCTGGTTCATGGACAAAAATACAATAGAGAGGTTGCGCAGCACATTTTATTTTCACAATTGTAATTTGGAAAATGAAATTCAAGCCCGCACCTTGCGCCAGCCCAGCACACACAAATCCGGCGCACACCAAACCATGCAAGACAATTTGTCTGACTCATCCGATTCTGACGCGGGGACACGTGCTGCGATGCAATCGAATAGGAGGCGCCGGCGTATGGCGGTGTCGATCCTCCTCTCCCAGCTGGAGCGGATGATACCACCGGAGAGGCCATTCTACCCGGACGCAAGGCTTGATTTGAATGCCATGTCAAACGCAGACTGCTTATTTAATTTTCGGTGAGTTCTGGTGGGAATCGTTGCTTGGGCGGACAGGATTGGTGCTCAAACTAGTCGAGCGCAGTTTCGAAAAGGACGACATTCTCCGTCTCTGGACAGCTCTGGAGCTTCCTGCAGTGATTGTTCTGGAAGAACGCCATAAGTTTCTTGGTGTGGAGGCGCTCTGTGTGCTTCTGAAGCGGCTGGCGTTCCCAAATCGCCTCTCGGACCTCTCGCCAACATTT
>KQ965806.1:79589-105407 GCA_001574975.1 Gonapodya prolifera JEL478
ATGAGAATTGCCAACCTTGGCTCACCTGATGAATATCCGAAAATCGCGAATTTCCGTCGCCGTTTCCGCAAGGAAATCGATGATTGTGCGGACTCACAAATCGACCCCCGAGTTTGTGGAAATGCACAATTTATTCCCGCTGCCACTTTTCTTGTGTGCGTCAAAATTGTGAAAATAAAACTTTGCGCAACGTCTCTAATGTAAGCCCACAACTAATATTTGAATGTACAAATATGACAGAAAAATTGTCGCAGGTACCCACCTTCAGTAGCCATTTGCTTTCTAGCTTTCAGGCACTCCAATTAAGTATTTGCACAGAAACATCCCAGATGATCAAGAAGAATAGGTCCATGGCAAGAGAATTGCTCATTGCCATAGCCCAGGCAACAGGGAAGGAAATGGGAGAAAATTCTGATGTTGAAGTCATATTCTTGGTATGTGTCAGTGTGGTTTGCCTTGACCAATAAAATGTAATAATATTACAACCAATCCAAAAGTCAATATACCACAGGCTATGAAATTAATGGAAATTCCATCAAGGGAGGATGATACAGACACATGGAGGATGGGGAAGGAATGGTGAGACAATTACTTGCAACAATTAGACATCCTGAGCACATACCAATAGCTGGATGATTGCTTGTACTGTTGCGTTGGGCCAAAGCATTGCAGCCTTTACATCCCACAACCATTGTAGATGAACAGGGAGCAAGTTGTTCTCACCAAGTTCCCAGCCATTGTGCCCACAAATACAGTGCATCAAGGATCAAAGGTATAGTGTTATGGAGGAGTGGTGATGAGACACGTGGCAGCAGAGATGCGTTCAGCAACCTGGGGTTCCTAGGAATATGGGGTCGTTGCAAAGTTTGGGTACCTGTAAGAACCTGGACACAAGTAATCGTGTTAAACTCACCATCACCCTCACCTTTGTCATATATATTGCGTGGTATCATTGCCATAGGGTCCATGGATGTGCAACATGGAGATACCACATGTTGTGGCGAATCCTCTCTACTGACACCCAGGGAATGCAGCAGCTGACCCACAATGCGCTAATTAAACATTGATTAGATTTGTGGCAAAGTTGGGGCAGGGAGGAATGGGGAAACTCACACTATATATGTTTCAGCAGAACCTATCCAAACATGAAGGCCGAGGTTGAAGGTTGCAGAAGTCACCAAATTCAATCCAAAATCGAGGGGTTTTGAATAAAAAGAGCACCAATCCATGGCAACGGGGTCAGTCCGTGACAGGTTTTCTGTGGAGTGGTGGTTTGTGCAGCCACACTAGTCTCGGACACTAAACAGGCTGGAAGATGTGACAGTGACACAGCGGAGAGCGCAGAAACGTCACCGCCTTGGGGGAAGGAGGGAAAGGGTTAGGAGCGCGGTTTCTGTGCTTGCTGTGGTGCACGCTCGGGCCATCTAACTTTTCTGAGACCCCCCAGATAAGTTAGTGGGGCCAAGTTAGTTCTTGGTTACCCACCCCCAGCGCTCTCTCTTCCTTCAGTGTAGAACGAGGCCTTCAATCGACGATCCAATATTGCAGAAAGCCTGTGCTTTCAAGCATTCCTGTGTTTTACTGATTCGCAGGCAGTTGCCTGACGTATTTTGAAGAATCGTATTTATTGTAGATGGTCTTGCGGGTAGCGTCAAATGCTTCCGCCAAAAGTTCCACCTTAACATCTCCTTTCGCTCGAAGCAGTTTGCAGGCCCGGATTTACCGAAGCAGTTGTGTCGTGGGCGTCATGGAATGTGAAAGAAATTTTGGTTCCGCTGATCCTTCGGGCCGCAGCAGATAAGTTTTCGCCGTCATATGGGAAGGACCTCGACACGTCCCTTGTGAAAAACAAAGCACGATGGCTGCCGTGGCAGCGAGGATGGGTCTCTTTACTGCGATCGCCGTCGCGCTCTGCTGTTCGACCCTAGACACTGTCGAAGCGCGCCCTTATACAACCCGCCTTGAGGTGAGTCTCTCACATACCCTTTCACTCAATAACGTCACTCTTCGTGAACTCGGTTTCACCTCCTCTCGAAGCATGTCCTCACTGCGATACCTCAAGGGCTTACGCCAACATTGTTCAACTCTCCCGAAAAATGCTACCTCGCGAAAGCCTCAGGCGCCATCTTTGAGATTACCGATTTTGATCTCGGTCTATCTAGTGGGGAAAAGGCCGGTGGGTGGCTCTATATGCCGCCTGGAACTGGACCTCATCCTGCTGTTGTGATTCTGCACGTGAGTTTATTCGACTGACAACCAGATGCGCCGTGCTGTAGACTAGGATAAACCCCGAATAGACGTTGGTGCACGGGGGGAGTCTGATGAAGGGCATCGTCGGGTTTGAACGTGAATTGGACGTCAGGATAGGACATCAGATTTTGGAAGCCTCACTCGAAAATCCAACAGGGTTGTGGCGGCCTCTGGACACCGAATCTAAACGGTTCGCACATCTACGATCCTGTCACACATCGTGGTGTTCCAAAACTTAACTTCCGCGAATGTGAGCAAGGCCCGATCAGCCACCGAACGGCCTAACCGTCGGTCATTCCCTCGTTGATGTGCACGAACTAAGTGGAAGCTCATCATAGATGTCCACGACAGGGTCCTCCATCCTCTTCGACCACGGCATCGCCTCTTTCATGCTCGACTCATTCCAACGGAGAGGGTTCGCCAGGTTCTGCGGACGGAGACCCGACGAGAATCCGGACCGGGACGACGCGGCTGCAAGCCCAGTGTGGGTGCGTGTGGGTGATACTACCGGGTTTTCGCCATGTCATTGTTGATCCGGGCGAGTAACTCGAATTTTTGGGAATCATCGACACTCAATCACAGCACGGGCCTTCGAATACCTCCTTTCCCGATTCGGTCCTTCTGACTCAACTCTTGAAGACCGCTTTTCGTCGCCATGCGCTGGCCTGATCAACCCTACTCGGCTCGGCCTGCTCGGATTCTCACACGGCACCGAGACAGTACTTTCGGCCGTTTTAGACCCGAGTGTCCATAGGGCGTGGGAGCAGATGTACTTTGTGAGTTGAAGAAGCTCGGGTCGGGGGAGTGGGGCCCGGGTGCTTTGCTTTGGCTGCTTGTCGATCAATGCACATCATTCCACTACTAGCACCAACAGCCGATCACCGACCCTCCCTTCTACATACCTACACCTCGCCCTCCCTCTCTTCCCATCAACCTTTCCTTTGCCATCTCATACTACCCCGGCGAGCGCCTGTTCGGCCTCTTCGGCCGCCCAGATCTCCCACTCGTTCCGAACGCCTACATGCCTCGACTCCCCCTGCTCGGCTATTCCACGGCTCTGTGGACCCGTTGTACGTCGCCGGGACGCAACACCTGTCCGACCGAGCAACCGCACACGCGACGTTTCTTAAGGGCCAAGGGGTGGAGGTACCGGCGGACGGACGGGTAACACAATTTGTGCTCCAGGAGGCAACACATGGGTTTGATGAGGTGCACATGCCGAAAGGAAACCCGGGGAGTGCCTGGTCGGCACAGCAGAGGGCGAAGTGGGAGGCGAGGAAGGTGGCACTTGGACTGGTGTTGGAAAGGATTTCCGAGTTGAAAGGATGGTTGGGACCCTAGATCGTTTTTTCTTTGGATTGGTGGGGTGTGATCAAAGTTCAGGAGGCTGGTTCCACTATCGCTGCATCGGACTAATCATCAAATTGATTGAATCAAGCGAGTATCACGCAAATGTAGTCATCTCTTTCTGTATGATGAACAGATACATACGTACATATCAAAATATCGATCCACCCTTGATTACAAAAGGCTCCGCTGTGCCACAACCTCCGAGGTTGCGAAGCCTTGCACCACGTCGCACGTTGACGATCGAACGTACCATGCCCAGCACCACCCAGCAACCTCGCGAGCGCCGGAGACGTGTGCCTGCGACGGCAAACCAGCAGAAGCAGGAACGGTGAGCGCTCTTGGAGGGTTGCTTTTCTCCTGAGTTGTAAAACTTACCTTCTCCACCGAAAGTGCCGCCGACCGAATTGGGCGACTCGAAGCTATGCTGGGCCTTCCCCCGCTCGACACTGAAGGAGTACCATCGACGAAGTCGTCCGAATCTGCGTCTAGGCAGAAGCGCAAGCGAACGGAGCCTCCCCCCCACAAGGCAGCAGCCTCCTCGGCTCCCTCATATTTGCCGACGGAGGTCTCGTTTTTACCTCAAGAACAACTCTCGTTTGTGCAGGACGAAGTGCGAAGCTTTGATGCTTCGATGGAGGATGCCTTACTCGCCGAACTGGCAGAAGACTCGACACTCTTGGAGTTTATTGCACAGCAGGAAGCTGATGCACTGGACAGCGTGGCCGGTACAATCAGTCTATCTTCCGCAGTATCGACAAGGAGCAACACATCTTCACTGTCCTCCCTGGGATACCAAAGACAGGAATACTCACCACCTGAGGAATGGGGCAATCCAAGGAGTATCTCGATTTCCCCCGAGTTCATCCCGGCCACGACCCCACCTTCGAACCATGGCTCTTTGAACTTGGAAATGTCCATCTTCGAGGGTCTTCCGCCTATCCCTGACCCAGCTGTGTTGCGTGAACTTTTGGACGTGTACTTTGAAACAGTGGCGAAAAGCTTTCCCTTCATCCATCGCAAACGGTTCTTTGCCAATAATCGCATGAATGATAAACCGTTGGTCTGGAGGTGCGTGCAATTCTTCAACATTAGTTCACTTGGTTTTGAACTAATCGACTGCATCCCTCAGCATGATTTCTGCCGCCACTGCATTTATCAGTAAGGTCGACCAACCACACCCTCTCCGGCCCCTTCTCATTGCATACGGGGACCGCCTCCTACCCTACCTCCTCTCACGTACACCTACGATCCCTATCGTGCAGGCACTGTTCCATCTCGCCATCGACGGCCTCACGAGTAGCCGCATGGAAAAGTTCCACGAGACCGCGGCTGCTTGCGTTGCTGGGTTCCGTGTGGCAGCCGCGTTTGACCTGAGTGGTATGAGTAGTTCGAATGGTGGAAATGTGCAGCCTCCGGTGGACATGGACGTCTGGTTTGACAAAGAGGAGGCAAGGAGAACAGCGTGGTTTGTAGCTGGATGGCTCGACAAGATGGTGGGGTTGTGGCAAAGCAAACCGGGCGTGCTTGGGTATGATGAGCTCGCCCTGATGACTCTGCAAGTTGAAGCGTCGCAATCTTGTGCTGAGGAACCGAGTGTTGAACGTACCCTTTATTCCACAGGCCGTGCCACGAATCTCTCTGGAGCGACGATATCTCTTCGACGTACACCACTCCTCTGAACCTCGTCGGGATACTGCAAAGGCCAGGACTGATCTTTGCTGCGCCGACGCTCGAGCGATTCTATGACTACGAGGCGTGGCCTTTGGAGAGGACCACAGAGGAACCTTTGGGAGCGATGGCCTTGGGGATAGCCTTGTCCACAACCGCAACTGATAAAATCCTCGAATTTGTAAGTAACCAATCCGACCTATCATCTGAGACCTGGTCTTTATTTCACCACTAACCCGCGATTTCTTATCTTCATTATAGCGCCATTACTGCTCACGACGTGGTATCATAACAACGAACGAAGACACATTATCCTCGTTCGACGCATCGTCAGGAGTACCTCCCCCATCGATGGCATTCCGAAAAGCCCAACAGCTGAACGATCAAGTGGCCGTAGCTATGACAACTTGGTACGCTCGTTTTCATGCTGCACTGGGACTTCCAATACCCCCGATCGTCAAGAACGTCTGCGAGGCTGCTCTCCAACCCAAGGAGCCACCGCACCCAACCATCACATCGCAACCATGGGCCCTGGCTCACTTCATCCAGTACCACGCGCTTTGCTCGCTCTGGAGCTCCCCAATTCCTCCGGCAGGCGCTGGCGCTGAAGCCGGCCCGTCACCGCTGCTTCGCCAAATCGCCGCTTCACGATTTGCAGAAGCGTGCTCTCCTACACCTCCATCTGTGACAGCCTGGATGTCGAGCTCTGCGTTCGTGATGAGTTTGGATCATGCGAGAGTGACTTTTGCGGCTCTTGAAATGTTCCTTGAGACTTATGGCGAACACCGTCTGTTTGAGTTCAGTACGGTGGGGTCGTCGTTTACAGGTGCGTTTATTGGTCCATGGAATTTGTGTGCACTGCTCCGCATCTAACCAGTTCATTTGTTCGATCTGCTTCACCCATTGATATCAAGTGGGAATGTCTGCAGTATCTGTTCTTGTTGCCATCAAGGAGATGCAACATATCATCAAAGTGAACCTTGCCTCTGAACCATCCGGGGACTGTGCTTTGATATTGCCGCAAAACCAAGTCATCGCCGGGTTTATGTTGCAAGCGAGTCAGCAAATTAAAACGGCTGTTCGAACGACGCAAGCTCTGGGTAAAATCTGGAAGAAGGGTCAAGGTAAGCTTGAGCTTATCTTTAATGCGACTTGTGGCATGTTTCTGAAACTGGGCCGGACTACTCTCAGCAACCGCAAAACTCATCGAAAGTATGGCTGCCTCTGTCTGCAGTGGCTTTTCAAGTGACGCCAAGTTGTCGGAACTGGCGCACAAGTGGCCGGAGCACTATGGTATGAATGAAACGAACAGTTGGAACTCAGTGGCACATCAGGGCGCGAGCGTTCGAAGCATGTACGACATTGCATCTCGGAGGATTTCCGATGGCATTCAAGGATCCAAAGGATTAAACGATTTACTTCACGGCTGATGTTGATGGGACAATTGATGCACTTGACTGGGGAAGATAATCAGCTACAGCATGACAGCGATGGCAAATGCATTCGTTTGGTTACATCAAGATTTTTTTGTTATAATTGTACCTTCATTGGGGTCACAAACTTTCTTTTGCAACTCAAACGCCTTATTTCGACCGACTTTAAAAGCTTCTGATACTCTTCAAGTCTGGGAGACTCGTGCTTCTTTTGTTCCAAAGAAATTAGAATTCCAAATCCAATTATGAAACAAAAAATTAGCTTTCGAAAACGTGGCTTTTCGCCACTGAAATAAGTCAAAAACAAGCAATTGTTTCAAACAAGGATGATGCATTTACAAGTGTTTAGGTGCAATCCCTGTGCGAGACTATGAACATCGGATTGTGCGGCGCTCATCAGAAATGACCTCGGTTTCAACTGCAACTGCGTCTTATCAGTCTTATTAGACACACCGCAGCTTGAAGCTATTTCTGTGCATGGTTTCAGTTCCTTGCCGATCATATTCGGCCTCGCTGTCCTCCAGAATCGAGGGCTAATCATGTGCTCTGTGTTCGGTGTTCCCGTTGCGGACAGACAGGAGGAGATTTCCAAGAGAGATATAGCAATCTAGTCATTCCTCTCTGCATACTGAACAGATACACATCCAAATATCAATGCACTTTGATGACAGGAGGTCGCTGTCTGTGCCACAACCGCGTGCGAGCCCTCCACCAACAGAAAGCGATGCCCAGTACCACCCAGCAACCGCGCGAGAGACGGAGACGAGCGCCTGTGCCGGTAAACCAGCAGAAGCAGGAACGGTGTGCGCTCTTGCGAGGTTCCTTTTCTCTTGAGTTGTTAAACTTGCATTCCCCACCAAAAGTGCCGCCGACCGAATCGGGCGACTTGAAGCCATGCTTGGCCTTCCCCCACTCGACATCGTAGGAGTGCCATCGACGGATTTGGCCGAATCTGCGCCCAGGCAGAAGCGCAAGCGAACGGAGCCTCCCCCGCCTGGGCAGCAGCCTCCTCGGCTCCCTCACATTTGTCGACGGAAGTCTCGTTTTTACCTCAAGAGCAACTCTCGTTTGTGCAGGAGGAAGCGCGAAGCTTTGATGCTTCGATGGAGGATGCCTTACTTGCCCAACTGGCGGCAGAATCGTCTCTCTTGGAGTTTATTGAACAGCGGGAAGGCAGTACACTGGACAGCGTGACCGGTACAATCAGTCTATTTTCAGCTGCATCAACAAGGAGCAGCACATCTTCACTTCCCTCCCTGGGATACCAAAGACGGGAATACTCACCACCTGAGGAATGGGGCAATCCAAGGAGTATCTCTTTTCCCCCGAGTTCATCCCGGCCACGACCCCACCTTCGGATCATGGCTCTTTGAACTTGGAAATGTCCATCTTCGAGGGTCTTCCGCCTATCCCAGACCCAGTTGTGTTGTGTGAACTTGTGGACGTGTACTTTGAAAACGTGGCGAAAAGCTTTCCCTTCATCCATCGCGAACGGTTCTTTGCAAATGATCGTATGAACGATAAGCCGCTGGTCTGGAGGTGCGTGCAATTCATCAATACCTCAACTGGTTTTGACAGAACCTATCAGAATGCATCCCTCAGCATGATTTCAGTCGCAACTGCATTCACCAGCAAAGCCGACCAACCACACCCTCTCCGGCCCCTTCTCATTGCATACGGGGACCGCCTCCTACCCTACCTCCTCTCACGTACACCTACGATCCCTATCGTGCATGCACTGTTCCATCTCGCCATCGACGGTCTCATGAGCAGTCGACTACAATGGTTCTACGCGACTGCGACAGCTTCCGTTGCTGGGTTCCGTGTGGCAGCCGCGTTTGACCTAAGTGGTATGGGGAGTTTCAATGGCGGGAATATACAGCATCCGGTGGACGTGGACGCCTGGTTTGACAAAGAAGAGTACCGGAGGATGTCGTGGTTTGTTGGGTGGCTTGACAAGATGGTGGGATTGTGGCAAAGCACAACTGGCGTGCTTGGGTATTATGAGCTCGCACTTGTGACCCTGTGAGTTGAAGCTTCCCAACCTCATTTCGAAGAATTGTGTTGTTGATTAAACCATCCACTTTACAGACCTTGCCACGAATCTCTCTGGAGCGACGATATCTCTTCGACGTACACCACTCCTCTGAATTTCGTCGGGATACTGCAAAGGCCAGGACTGATCTTTGCTGCGCCGACGCTCGAGCGATTCTATGACTACGAGGCGTGGCCTTTGGAGAGGACGCAAGAGGAACCCTTGGGAGCAATGGCCCTGGGATCGGCGTTGTACACATACGCAACGGATAAAATTCTCGAATTTGTAAGTAT
The DNA here is from genome assembly GCA_001574975.1 of Gonapodya prolifera JEL478. Classification (NCBI taxonomy): domain Eukaryota; kingdom Fungi; phylum Monoblepharomycota; class Monoblepharidomycetes; order Monoblepharidales; family Gonapodyaceae; genus Gonapodya; species Gonapodya prolifera. The sequence continues at coordinate 88,619 of KQ965806.1, forward strand.
CCAATCGCGATCGAATAATCGATCCGATATATGGTTTTCATTTCACGAAAACCCCGGAATTCCTTACCTTCCATACAGCGCGATTACTGTGCACGACGTGGCATCATAACAACGAACGAAGACACATTATCCTTGTTCGACGCATCTTCAGGAGTACCACCCCCGTCGATGGCCTTCCGAAAAGCCCAACAACTGAACGATCAAGCTGCAGTCGCTATGACAACCTGATACGCGCGTTTTCACGCTGCGTTGGGGCTTCCAATACCTCCGATCCCCAAGAACATCTCCGAAGCCGCACTCCAACTCAAAGAGCCACCTCACCCGACCATTGTATCACAACCATGGGCCCTGGCTCACTTCATCCAGTACCACGCCCTTTGTTCACTTTGGAACTCCCCGATTCCTCCGGCTGGTGCAGGCGCTGAAGCCGGCCCGTCCCCGCTACTTCGCCAAATCGCCGCGGCAAGATTCGCAGAAGCGTGCTCCCCTACACCTCCATCTGTGACGGCGTGGATATCGAGCTCTGCGTTCGTGATGAGTTTGGATCATGCGAGGGTGGCTTTTGGTGCTCTGGAAACGTTCCTGGAGGCCTATGGCGACAACCGTCTGTTTGAGTTTAGCACGGTGGGGTTGGCGTTCACAGGTGCGTTTATTGAGACTCGGATTTTTCGGAACTTTGTCAAACGAATGAATGATCGATCGACCTTTTCACCATCACCAGTGGGCATGCCGGCCGTTTCTGTTCTCGTGGCTGTCAAAGAGATGCAACATATTGTTCGACTGAGCACGCCATCTGACACATCAAGTGAATGCGCCTTGGTGCTTCCCGAAAATCAAGTCATTTCTGGTTTTCTAGTGCAAGCGAGTAATCAAATCAAAACCGCTGTGAGAACCACGCAAGCGCTGGGAAGAATCTGGAAGAAAGGAGCGGGTGAGCTTGAGCAGCATCGTGTTTTCCTTCCAACGATAAGATTTCATTCGTCCTTCGCCGCTGTTCCCCCGTCGTTAAGTACCGCAAAATTCATTGAAGCTATGGCGGCACTTGTCTGCACCGACTTTGGTAACGACCCCAAACTTATGGAGATGACGCAGAAGTGGTCCACTGGATATTATGGCGAGAATTTCGACGCAAACAAATGGAATGCTATCCGCAAGGGCACGAAAGCGCATAGTATATTTGAGATCGGATCGCGGAAGATTGGCGCTGGTATTCAAAGATGGATGGATGATTTTGTGTGATGAGTATCAGCACATCACATCGTGGCCAGAAAGCACCGTATTTTGATTTTCGAGTTCTCCTTGCAGGGAGGCTAACAGCGATAGCAAATGTATTCTTGATTACATCCAGATTTCGTTGTAATTGTACGCTGTATTAGGGTCATAAAGACATAAACTCTGCATTGCGATAAAAACACTGCACCTTTCTCTCGGATGATAAAAGCTTCGAGACCCATACTCTGCTAAGACTGTTCAAATTGTATCAATTGGAGTGGCCCGCTCCACTCTGACATTCCGAAGTGCTCAGCGTCGGGTCCTATCGTGCAGCAGGGAGGAGTCAAACATTGAGGAAAGCTCAACTATCCAACTTGCAAATTTTCGGAGCACTTACAGTTACCGGAATCACCAGCCCAATAACAAGCACTGTCGACATATAGAAGATCAGGATCCTGATGAACGCCCCCCTGGTTGCATTTGGCACGTTCTTCATGGGATTCACGGCTTCACGGCTCGTCAAGCCCACCAACTCGGTCCCTCCATACGCGTAGAACACCGTTGTAAACCGCTGAGAACCGCCACGAATTGACGCTTGCTGGGTGGACCGTCGCCGGAAGGTTCGCCGATGGGAGCGCCGGGTACGTTTCAGTTGGAACCCCCAATGAAGCCGAGGGATTTGTTGTCGCCGAGGTCGATGGCCACGGGTTGAGGCGGGGCAGGTTGAGGACCTGGAGCTGCTGGCCGTCGTGGCTGGCGGGGTGGGCGGGAGGTGATATCTGAACGACGGGAAGTGATGCGTTGGAGATGTGGGATTGAGACAAGGGGACGTAGAGTACCATCAACGACGGCGGAGGTTAAGGGTTGACGGAGAATGAAAGGAACGGAACTCAGTGGTAGAAATGACTGAATCTGGAGAGAAGAAGGCACAAAATGTTGAAAAGAAGAGCTTCAAAGCACAACCAGGACAAGACTCACGACAGAGTTGAGCCATTGTCTAGTGCTGCGCGTTTGACAGCACAATCAACGTTGCCGGTCCATTATCCCAAATTTTATGCATGCTGCGGTCCAGTGGGTGCGGGTGGTGACGTAGACAACGCAACGGGTTCTCGAGATGACAGGTCTTGGCGGTAATGTAGGAGGTAGTGGAGGGAACTCTCTGTCGTATTGAGAGTCAAGGTGTGATTTGAAACAGGAGGAGGGAGAAAACATATCGTTTTGAAGAGGGATGCGTGAAGTCTGGACCAGAGAGAGAACCAGAACGGTACATTGATGTAGGGCAGCGAAAGTGATGAAAGTAGTGGAGTGTAGTGTAGAGGAGTGTGCAAGGAAGTGAAAAGAAAAATGATGAGTTTGAAGTGAAAAGAACTCCAAAATAGATGATGCAACAGCCGTGAACTGGTCCCAAGACCTTGCGTGTGTCTGTCCGACGAAAATCGAACGTCGAGTTTGGATGACTCGAAAAGAAAACCGGGTGATTTTGAATTTCTTTGCCGCTGGCCCAGCCACAAACACAGCCCTGCATTGGGAGTAGCCGTAATAACCATATGATTGCGACGTTTGCCAATTGAAGAATGGGCAGTGGTGACTTGGTTGGAAAGTGAGAACGGTGGAACACAAAAGGATGCTGCAAGGGCTGTAGCAGAGTTTTACGGAGTGAAAGTTACACAGCAAACCATCTCCAATATTGTAAAACGAGTAGAAACAAGGCACAAGAAAGCAATGGGGATGGAATTGCAGCCTCCATCAACAAGTCTTCCATGACGAAACTATTTGAACTCGATTGTATAGTGTAGTAAACTCATCATTACCTTAAAAAATATATCTGCAAGTGTTATTAAGAATGTTTGCTGAACAATTTTGAGCCAGATCGGTTGGCGCGAGGGTGCTTTGGTCGAGTTACCCAATATTGATGGGCCCACTCATTCTTGGTGAGACAGTTCCTGAACAAAAAATTAGTTTCACATTAATTTCAGATGACCAAAGCTGAGGTAGCAAGTTTATTTCATGATCCACTTAAATAGCGGGCGATTCATCAGTTTTCGGTATTCCATCAACCTTCAACAGTGAGTTATCTTCGTTGGAAGATGAGCCGAAGGGCGATGACTTCTGACCTCCTCGCTGCCTCTGTTGCTGTCAACACCGCACACGCAGGTCGCCGCAATGATCGACGAATTGCTCAAACTCTTTGTATCGGCTGTTGTGGAACAAGTTGAAAGCCGTCTTCAGTCGTCGCGGCTTTCGAATGAAACGAGGGCTTCGGGTGACGTTTGTGATGGTGAACACGCGTTGCCCATGCTCAGCCCCGCTTCATCGACTGGGCAGCCTGTTGTCTCTTCATCGCGGCCAACCTTTCCTCGAGGCGAGTCAGGTGTGTGCGCGGGATGATTGACCGTTTCCCCAAGACCCACCTTTGTTTCGCCCTCCCAACACGCGGTCGGAGCGCTCCAGACCGCGGCAGCGACCCATCAAACTCGTGCACGTCAATTCTATGCGCTGGTCATTAGGAAGGCTCGTGTCAATGGATCTTCCGTTGTCGTGGAGAACGCTGCTCCCTTCCTTATGAAACTTCCGAAATCGAACTCGAGGACAGTCACCTTCACACTTCCAGCCGTCACACCGAAACCCACTTTTTGGCGAGCTCGTCGACTCACGTGACAGCCGTACCAACTCCGAGCCCAAGCGCCATTGTCGCGGCTCGTGTCGTTATCATGTCCCGACACAAGTGTCCGGCACACAAGCAGCAACCACCAGCGTACTGAAACCGTCGCAATCGATTGAGACGACGCGAAATGAACTTTTGCGCGCCTCTCAACTTGTGCTTTCGTCCTCTACAAGCCCAAGCCGAAGTGGCAGCGACGCACTGTCATCACATCCGCCCGCTGGCGCACAATCCCTGGTCCAATCGGGGATTAAGAGACCATTAACCACCTCCTCGACAACAAGCTCCGAGGAAGACACTTCGGCTCCCAACTCTACTTGTGAAGGTTCGTCTTTGGGCGTCGACGAATATAAGTGGAAAGTCCTTTCGGGCTGGGTGAGTGCACCCAGCGCAACACTCATTCGCAAGATTACAAGTCCTCGTCTTTCGCCTCAAAAGCCCCCGCACCATATGCATCCCATAGCAAAAGTTACCTCCGAACTCCTCAGGAGCCAACTGAATCCCACACTAGAGCCCAAGACCAACAATAACACTATAAGCATCGCGCGGAAGTTCTACAATGCATCCATGCACAATTGGCTCGTTGACAACAATATCGAGAGCTTATTGGACGGTTTCCAAGTGAAGAGAAACCAGTTTGGTGAGACTTTGCAAATCATTGCCCACTGCCTATTCCATCGCATTCACCTCCACCTTCCCTGCACTTAGGCCAGCCCTGTCTTGGTTGGAACAGTGCTGCGAAATTTCAGAAACGCCTCATTGAGAAAGGCATTGTCACGCACTTCAAGATGGTTGTCGATGATTTCAATTCGTCGGTGTCAGATGCCGAACGCGCCCAAATACTCGAGCCAAAGAAGGACCATAACGGGTTGAGTGTTTGAGGTGTGCTTTTGCGACGTTGGGCTCTTCCAAACCAACGCGCTCACGTGCAGAAGGCCCCGGTTCTGTTTTGGTGGCTGCTGCAGACCGGCGAATCTACCAACACTGACGCACCAAACAAGCGCCGGCGCATTTAAAAAACTTTGGCAAAAGCGAAACATGAAGCCTCTTTGGAACAACAGGACGAATGCACTTTTTAAAGTGTGAGATGCCTCATGTCAGGACCTGTATAACGATCACTGTGTACGACAATACAAGTAGTGTGTGTTGCCCAACAAAACTTGTTTACTTCCCTTGGCGGACTCCAAAAACGAGGAAACGAGGAAACGGGGCCCCAAAGAAATTAGTCCAACACGTTTCCTCACGAATTCACCGATCACATGCAATAGACGCGTACAGGTGGACTGTGGAGCATCTATCTGGTTGTTTAAGTCGATGGCGGGACGCAAGTTTCGACGTTGCGGGCGAACTCGTGGATTCGTTCCCGCTCTGCTCCACCCACTCCCACCATTGAGAAGACTTAACGTTCACACTGCCGGGGCCTTTTCATACTCCGTGGCGGCCTTTCATTCCAGGCGCTCCCTCTGCAGGCCGTCCTTTGCCAGAGGCACAAAATGGCCTGCGACGCGCGGGCTTACAATTCACCGCACATTTTGCCGGATCATCGGGGCCTCCACTTGAAGCTCCACACTCAGGCGTTCCATCCTTTCCTCATGATTTGTCCTCCATCTATTCCTACCACGTCAATAATTGCTTGTGTGGATTACCTTCAATCTTCAGGTGTGTGCGGAAACTCATCTTTTCCTTCGGAGGCCCCCACCTCGCGTCATTCACTTCAACACTGGACGGGTAACGGAGGACCTCATTCCAGTTAACGGGACCTCAAAGGAGCTGCCGGAGTGTTGTATTTTGTTAAAATCCTCTGTTGTAAAGACAATGCATATATGTAGAAAAGAAATAAAGAGGCGGGGGTGGGGGGCGAAGTTCGCCGCCCCGTTCGGGACCGAGTTCAAAGGTGATTGTCGTGACGAGCGCGTTTTGTCCATGTATGTTTGCGCGGTGGGGGCGTGTTTGGCGGAGATGTTTACAACCGTAGGTTCTGACAGGCGGGGAGCGTTGAGACAGGGACGGAGATTTGAGACGCAGGGATCGAATACAAAGGCAACTAACGATCAAATCATTTCACATATCGCCCTCGGAGAAGAAGAAGAAGAAGGAAGAGGGAAATCGCAGTTCGTCGACATCAACCCGAACGGTTGCGGTACCACCATTGGAGGTTCCTCGTGCCACACAGCACATGTGCACGTCATCGAGAGCGTCAGACGCTGCTTTGGCTTGATTCTTGACCTCGGCGGCTCATCTGAGGCAAGGTGCCGAAGGTACTCTCCGGCTAAAATCCAAACCTTTCCACCACCACACCTGAATATGCCGCCCTCCCTCTCCTCCCTCCTCGCCCATCTCTCCTCCCTTTACCAAAAACGCCACTCGATGTCCTCAAAACGCTCCTGCTCCTCATCTACGCTGTCAACTACTGCATCATGCCCGGATACTGGCACATCACAATGGGGCGATTCGCAGCACAGGCGGCCATCGCAAGGGCGATCGAGGTCGTGCAGAGACGGAATTTGTCGGAGAAGGAGAAGGGAGCCTCGATTGCCAGCGGAGTGGGTCGTCACTCCGGGGGATAACGATGTGAGTTGCGAGCCGGCGGGGGTGGTGAGGCAGTGTACTGACCTGTTTTTGGGTAGATTAATATGCATCTGTGAGCTCGACCTCGCATCGCTCCCCTGAAACGAGAGGTTTGACAAATCTCTTCGGAACCTCGCAGGAGCAATACCTCGTACGGTGTATACGCCGACTACAGTCGCACTGCCCTCATTTTCCGCTCGGGGGTCAGCGACGCGCTCGTGTTCGCGGCGCCCGATCCCCTCAGGAGGACGCGGATGATGGTCGGGTCGACGGAATATCGGTATTTCAAGGAGATTCCGATCGGGGCAATGTTTGTTGTGCGAACTAGGCAAAGCATTTCTTTATATCAATTAAAAAACGCAACTCACGGTGTGTTCCGGTCCTTGTTATCGTGCTACGATATCGTAGATGGTCCGGCTGGAACGCAAATGGTTCATCGTGGAGACGCGATTCGAGAGCCCTTCCGGAACCGTTCTTCACTGTATCGGGTGAGTCGCTTTCTCAATATATCTAGCTGTAGCAAAGTACGAATTCAAAAGTTTGGTGTCTTGATTCATTCCTGGATCGAATGGCATGCCAAAATGGTCGTAAAGCGAGGCGGAAAGACGTTCCGGCCTGCAAAAATGCTCAAGGAAATCGGAATTCCGGATGACTATGAGCAGGTGCGTGGTCTGTCGGCGTACATGTGTTTGTCACGTCTCTGCACACCTGTTATAAGCACTCAATTGTCGTTCAAACTCCCGCGAGCAGTATATGCGTCCGGCCCCTGAGTGCTGTCTCGCAATGCTTCAAGATACTGTGGACGGCAAGCGATTGGCCAAATTATAACACTTCGGGTGTCTGATTTTAGCAGACGGTGCTCAGTGCTCAACGTTGACCTCGTACTTTATACATTTTCCAGAACGTAGACTAATTTATGCAGCGAAATCCAATTACACTTTATATTCCACAAGACTCTCGCTTGTGTTGCTCGTCCATTGTCGTCCCGAACATCAACCAAACTCAAACTTGGATTGCAAATGTAACGTTTCCATGAGACGCAAAACATTCTTGAGCCACTTCCACAAATACTTGGTTGGAAGTCGATTATATAAATCATGGATGCAAAACACTATGTACAAAATTCCATATGCCGATCATCTTTACTTCAAACCACACCGTGGACGCAAGTGCCACGTACGTTCCCAATCAATACGTGGCCTGAATCACCGCCTCCCCATCCAAGGTGAACCAAAAGTCCGCCACCCACAGATCTTCCAGTTCGGTCTCAAGGTCCTCGAACGTCGGTAAGTGGGTCACCCAGGAGGACAGGTCGAGGGGTAGTTTGGGAGCAGGTTTGAGGGGGAGGCCGTGGACGCGGTATGCGGTCTTTTGAGGGGCGTCGGGGGGAGGGGAGTGGGTGGGAGGAAGTCGGGGACGTTGAGTGAGTGAAGTGGAGGCGGCTGGGAAGGCAGCATCAACTCACCATCCCCCACTCCTCATACATCTGCCTGAACAGTGCCATCGCCTCCTCCCTTGGCACCCCGAAAGTCTCCCACGAGTTTGGCCCCATTTCCACGAGGATGTTGGGGATGGCCCGTTGAGCGAGCAGTGGCCGAAGCGAGCGGAATATGTTTGCTTCGTAGCCTTCAGTGTCGATCTGGGTGTGGGGAAGGGGGGGGGATTCGGTCAGGCGGCATTGTTCGCCGTTGGGAACTGAAGTGGGGTGCGCCCACCTTAACAGCCGCAATCTTCAAGCCCCGCTCTAACACCATCCTCCCCACATCCAGCGGCCTAATCGGCACAAACTCCGTCTTCGGGGTATGTCCCAACCCCTCCTGCACGACGCTCGTATGCCCCGAACACAACCCGCCATCAATCTGAATCACCCTCCCCGTCACTTCATCCACTTGCTCGGCGGCGTACCGGTTCCACAGCTCGTGCCCAGTGTACCCGTTCCACACGGCGTTGCACGAGAAATGTTCCGCGCATGTGCGTTGGACTTCGATCCCGATCGCCCGGTAGCCGCGGTGACCGGCGATCAGGGAGTAGAAGCCTTGGTTGGCACCGATGTCGAGGAAGTGGTGCGTGGATGCGGCGTTGGCGGAAGCGAGAGCGCGGTCTGGAGGTGTGGGAGGGTTGTGTCAGTCCAGATCACGCTTTGAAAATGTAAGAGGCGGTCGTTGAAACTGACCTACGATGGTGATAGCAGCTCCCTCTTGCGTGTTGAACCACGATTGCTGGAGTTTGACTTTGGCTGGACCGTATAAGACGACATGAGACCGAGGAATAACCTCCGGTGCCGTTCAGTCGTGACTCACACTCTTCGATGTCCTGTGGCCACACCCATTCAGCTTTCAACAGCCTATTCTTGATCTTCTTCGCCTTTGATAAGTCCATGTGGCACTCCAGCGGGCCCCCACTGAACCTGTCGCCCTGTACAAGGGCAACATTCGGGACCGGCACTGCTGCAGCCGCGTCCGGCACCGCATTCACGAGCTCAACCGACACGGGCTCTATCACAAGCTGGGCCACGTTCAATGCGTCTGAGCGCACGTCCATTGACCCAGAACCCCCGAAGTTGTCCGCAAAGTTGCTCGATCCGAACGAGCCCAGCACGAGTCCCCCGACGAATCCGCCGACGGTTGCAGCCGCGATTGGGAGTATTTGCACGATGCGCGCGGTGGATGTGGGGCGTTTGTCGAGCATTGTTGAGTGAGGCGTTGATTGTTAGAAATGAAGGTTTGGGGTCGCGTAGATCGAGCCTGAGGCCGTGATCTCAATGCCGCAGCTATCCCTTTGCCTCCCTGTGACCGTAAATATTTCATCAGGCGAGGAGAACATGATGACTCCAAACGTAAATTTAACAGTGTAAGGCAGTAATTGCGTTTGACCTCGACCTGGGGCAGTTGTACACGCACGATGGATTTCGCACTCGTTGGATAATGAGGTTCAATACAGAAGCAGACTCGCACATATTTTACTAATCATACTGCGCTTTCAGAAACTGCAGCTAGAGGGGGACGGAGGCATGGGCACCATGAATGTCCAAGAGAGTTACGCAACTCTCAATTATTCCCTGCCGTCAGTGTTTGCATACCAAGGTTCGAGGAGCTGACAAGAAATGGGGAGGATTGGAATATGGTGGGTCACAGTTACCCGGATGTGTTACGAAACAATGTTTGGCAGAAATGGGAGTCGCCTTGCTCCGCGCCGCCATCTCCAGCCACAAAAGATATTTTATTAGCGTCGTACCATAACGTGTAACCGCAACTCGTAAAGCTATTAATATCGCGTTGCCATTTGAGAATGCTGTGCTGTGAATATGAATTTGCAAACTGCGACCACAGGTGTACTCAAACTAAAATACCCCGCTCTCTGCAAGATTGAAGCATGTTTTTGTCCTTGCAAGATCGTTATAGGATCATTCTCTTTACGTTCGGGCGGCGCGGTCACTTTATGTTAATACGCGTGACAAGACAATCACGTCAAAGTCCATGTAAAGGTGATTTGATGGGGCATTGAGGCCCGAAGACTCAAGTGATGGTGACATCATCCAGGTGATGGAATAATGTTCATCACTGAATCAAAGCTAGATGGCACATACCCCCTCATTATTCAACCTCAAATTTTATTTTTGTCAGTCGCGAGTCATTCTTGGCCTTCGCGACTCTTGAAAAAATATCACCTAGGAACACGGGCCATTATGTACCTCATGAAAACTGTAGTAGTACTCCAATGTACTGAAATATGCAAATTCTTCTCTCCATTGCAACTCCAAGCCGAGGGCCCGAGCGCCTCTGCTAAATGTGGCAACCGACATTTTTGGCTCTTGCAAGGTCATTTGCTGATGAAGGTACATCGAAAGCAATAGATTTGTAACTCTGTGCGGCAAGTTGGTGGGTGTGTGAGGGGCGCTGGCAGGGAGCGCCCCTCAGAGTGGGATTTGTACGTGCAGGAGAGACGGGACCGGGTAGTGCACGTGTGGTCGAGTGTTGTGTGTTAGGTCTCTCGCTGTACAATGTGCCACGAAACAAAGATAAGTGCTACGGCTAAAGTAGTAATACGCAACTCAGCAACTGTCAGTGGGCAAGGGGCCGCCCGAAGCCCCTGACAGGTGGGGAGGGTGAGAGGTGTTATAATGTTGATTGGAGTGGTGGAACGTATTTGTGACGTACACGGACGATGAACTTTTGCTCGCCGGTTAATGTGGGTTGATGGAGGTAATTCACTAATCATGCTGTATTTGGGACACTTCTAGGGGGTAAAGGTGGACTGGGCACTCATGAAGCGTTCAAGTGAGTTGTGTGTATTGTGACTTGCCGAGTTGCATGCGTGCTGGCAGAGTAGTTCAAAGAGTTGATTCGGCATTGCAGAATCCTCGCCTTGGGGTCCAGGACTTCTCCCTGGACAGGCTAGCTGCTCGACACTTATTTTAGCAGTAACGATTGCGGACTATCTTTGGGGGAGAAGGGAGACGCATTCGCACTTCCGTCTCAGCTGCAAAGAATGAAAGTTTGTTGTCCTCACTTCATGGTTCTCGTAAGACGTAAAGGGCAGTGGAATGTTTTTTTTACCACGACCACATCGTGCATTTCCACCCAAACTAAAGGACGCCAGTACTGCTTGTATGTGCGGAGCCCTTTTTGCTCTTGCAGGACCGTTGCAGGCTCGTTCTGCGCATTTAAGGGAGATTATATTCTGAAGGTGATGGTCCATTCTTGGCCTTCTTAGACTCTTGAAAAAACTCACGCACAAAGTGGTATCGTGCAGAAGCCAAGCCTCACAAGGCTCGTTATACAACTATTGGAATTTGCTGTAATCCTTAATCCTCCACAATCGTGTATATATTTAGGCGTCCCTTTTCAACAGTACCAAGCTGAGAGCTGGTGCGCCATGTGAAACCAGAAAATTGAAAGCAATTGATTCTTAAGATCACATGACACGGTGGTCAAAATTCCATATTGGGCATTCGTACTCCTTGTTATTAGACTTGATAAATGATGAAACTGCGGTAATGTTGTTGAAGTACCGTCAGATGGTACCGCACAACACAGAGATATCTCTCTAGTGTCGTTCCATTACGGGCACTCGTAAAAATAATGGAGGAACGGCGCATACTGCTGCGCTTTCCAACAACATTTTTGTTTCTGTCAGTCGTGGACCATTCTGGGACCTTCTCGGCTCTGGAAAAATTCTCCACGCGCGTTAGCCAAGGACGTATGTTCAGTTATACATGGTCGACCATTCCAAGGTGCGGTACGCAATATCGCAACAAAATTAATATTTTTGGATCATGCAAGGTCGAAGGTTGTCCCAGTTTGGGAATGCCGAAATTTTCGTGGTCAGAACTCAGCCATTCCGTTGCGTTTGTGGTATATGGCGTGACGTTGACATCGTCAAGCTATATTATTTAACCACCGCAATGTCATCTCCAACATTTTGGCAAGGAGGACGGACTCCCAATTACATTTGCACCCCAGTACTGACTGCAAAATGGAAGCCTTTTTTCGTGTTCTTGCGAGACTGTTGCCAGCTTGCTTTCTTAACTGGAGGCACCGTACGCAAACGTTCTCTGCCAGATCAACCAGCCTCTACATTGTGACCCAGGTTTGTACTGTGGGTAACTGTTCTCAACATTTGATGTGGCAAGACGAGTACAGCAATACTCTTGCCGCAGTGATTTGATGGAGAGAGGAAGCCTGAAATTTCAATTAATGACATCATACCGACTTGGATGATGAAGAATCAATGGCCGTCTCCTATTGTGGTTGAATGCTGCTTCGTTTTCTGAAAGATCTTATTTATTTCTGTCAGTCGTGGGACGTTCTGAGACTTCATCGACTCTTGGAAAAGCATCGTCCATGTTGAAGCCAAATCCTACGAAGGAGACCCATTTACTATGCAAACTAATCTGATGCGGTGAGACCATTTGCAAACTTCCTCACATTGCAACTCCAAAGTGAGCACTGGTGCTCAATGTCACTACCGTTTGTTTTTGTATTATGCAAGTTCATTGGCTGACTCGGTTTTTGGAATGTTGAAAGTCAATAATTCTCATGATCAAGACAGTTTGCCTGAAATGATAGAGTGTTTTGTCCTTTCGCTTGACGTTGACGGGGTCACTCTGTATTGTTTTACCACCATGATGACGTATCCAGTGTCTGATCCAGACTCAAACCGCGGAATAGCGCTCGTTGGTCATGTACAAAGACCTTTCCAGTTTCCAACTTTTGGTCTCGTCCACGGATATTTTCTGATGTTCTGGAACATAGACAACATCAGGTTATCGCCCCTCCACAAGTGATCAAGCTCATCTCACGAGAGTAACAGCTATTCGCAGTCGTTTCCGGTTCAAAATACATTTCGATTTCAACAAACGTTACAAGTCCATTCACATTCATGCCGTTTCAAAACTTCACCACCTTCTTTTTCCCAACAGCACCACCACCACGTTGTTGTTGCCCGGCTCGAGCTGTCGCTACAAACGGCGCCACCGTCTTATCCAACACCGCTTTTTGTCCCTCCGTCGCACCTCCACGCGCTTTTACCTGTCCACCCACCCTCGTCTGCTCCTCCGCCCGCACAAGCACATCATCATCATCCCCACCCTGCCCCGGCCTCACCTCCCCAACAACATCCTCCCTCGGCTCCTCCCTCTTCCCACCACCGTTCTTTTCAGGACAATCCTTTGCCAAATGCCGCACGTTCCCGCACCACTTGCAGCACCCTCCGTTGGGGTACATCCCGCGCTCGTTGGACGGGCATTGGGAGGAGAGGTGGCCGCGGGTCTTGCACACGAAGCAAGAGGCGAAGGGGAGGGGGTTGGCGGGGTCGGAAGGGGTGGGGCAGTGGGAGACACGGTGCGAGGTCGAGCCGCAGCGGTAGCAGATGCCGGAGGTCGCGGTGGTGGATGTGGGTTTGGAGGAAGGTTCGGCGGCAGAGACGTCGCCAGGAAGATCCGCGCTCAACTTCTCAGGACACGTCGCCGAATCGTGCCCCTTGTTCCTGCACACGAAACAGACGGTGTTGCGCAGCTTGGCCCGCTTGCGCAGCTCGATGCGGTGCAGGCGGCGCTTCTCGAGAGTTATGGCCCCGTATGCACGTTTCTTTTTCGGGCCTGGAGTGGCGGGTGTGGTTTTAGTAACGAGTTGAGGGCGATGGAAGGACTGCAGGGCTCACAAGCATCCTGTCCGTTCTCGTTGCTCGCCTTCGCCTTCACCTCGACGGCCTCAACGTGTTCCTTGGGCTCCTTGTTGAACCTTTGGCGCTTCTTCTTCTTCGAACCATCGCCTTGTGCTGCAGCTGGGGCGTTTTCGTGCGACGATTCTGGTGCCATGTCTGCCACCTTCTCTTCCCCTCCCTCCTCCGCCTTCGACACATCCACATTCGCTTTACCCTCTCTCTTCCTCTTGCCGCCGCCAGTCGATGGAAGGACTTCAGCGGGTTCCGACGAAGCTTCGTGTTCCTGCCCCCTTTCTTTGCCCTCCTGCGCCTTCTCATCCGTCACCGCCCACCCAGACGCGGGCAGGAACTTCTTCTTATATCCCATGCTCGTGATGCGGGTCATGGTTGTCCCAAAGGCGCTTGGAAGAATGCAGCTTGGTTTTATCCTTCACCAGAGCAGCTTTGGGTGGCCACGAAAATTTGTACCACAAAAAAAGAATTCCTTACGTTCGCGAGACAGTTTGGAATCCATCCATCCGTCGAACCGTGAGTTTCCCCCACCGCAGTTCCCCGTTCGGTCCCGTGTACTCACTCGAATCTCTTTGCGGACGGATTTTCGACCCCCATTTCGGCGCGGCCCCGTCACCAAACTCCAACCTCTTCTCCACGACCACGGAAAAGTCAAAGTCAGTACACGTACAGCCCCCTCCCAGGTTAAAGACCTCTCGTCAGCGTACGGAACTCGACTTTCATCTCTTTTTAAAGACTACAATACACATGGCCGCTGGTTCGCTTACCGTCGCTGAGGCTGCGTCCGTCTACGCGGCGCTCATCCTCCACGATGCCGAGAAGGAGATCACGGTGAGCAGAGCAAGATCGTCGGGCGGGGTGCGGGGTGCGATGGGTGGATGGTGGGATGGGTGGAGGGGATTGCAGGGAATGTGGTGTCGCGTGGAAAGTTCTGGAGCCTCGATTCTCTGCTGGCACCCGCCCGGACCGAAATGAAGAAAGAGACGTTAGAGACCAGGAAATGACCGTGAAACCACGGCAGTCGGGGTATTGGGGCTTCCGGGGTTCGTTCCCTGTTCGAAATATCTGGTTCTAACCACGATCCCCCCCTTCCACTTCCAGGCCGAGCACATCACCTCGCTCCTCGAGGCTGCCAGCATTGAGGTCGACTCGTTCTACCCTCGTGTCTTCGCCAAGGCTCTTGCCGGAAAGGACCTCAGCTTCCTGACCAAGATCGGTGCGTGCCTTTACCTACAGCTTGGACATAGTCCCCGCACACGAAACTGACACCTCTCTCTGTCTTCCTCCCACCCTTTTTAGGCGCTGCTGGCCCCGCCGCTGCCCCCGCTGCCGCCGCCGCCGCTCCTGCTGCTGCTGCTGCCCCTGCCGCCGCGGCCGCTGCCCCCGCGGCCGCCAAGGTTGAGGAGAAGAAGGAGGAGGAGGAGGATGACGATATGGGTTTCGGTGAGTCCCTGTGGTTCTTCGACTCTCGCCCAAGAACGCAAAAACTGAACATATTCGCACGCGCATTCTTCAGGTCTCTTCGACTAAACGCCTCGATAGCGCCCGCCCACCAGTCCACCCGTCCAAATCCCTCGTTGTTGTTCGCTCGTCTAGGCCTCGAACTGGATCATGGTATTGCTTTTGTCGTTTTCGCGACGGCGCGTAGCATACGCTGTTTTCTGTTCGTGACCTGAACCTCGTGAATACATTCTGCGCATACAAGAACTGTCCGGCCCCTTCCCCACCTCGCTCCCCTGTCGACGAGTTTGATCTGGGAAATGCAGGCGCGATGAGCTTTGAACTTAGTACACGCCGCGTTTTCCTGATTTGCAATGTACGCCACCGGTCTCTGCTCACCCAAATTATTACGTCCGTTCTCACAAAACTGGTCAACGTTAGAAATGAAGATGATTTTGATGGTCAAGGGTAAGGATCGCTGCGGCAGTGATGAGCTTTAATACTTCTGGAAGTTATATAAGAATATGAAAATTGGCAACCTCCAACGAACATCAGACCATATCAGCGGGTGAAAGACCAAAAGTTGGAAATTGCAAAGTCATTATGCGTAACCAACGATGTCATGACTATAGTTATAACACGATGCAGAGTGACTGCGTCAACGTCAAGATGAACTTCAAAATACTCTATCATTTCGGACGAACTACTTTGATCATGAGTATAATTGGCTTTCGGCATTCCGAAAATCAAGTCAGCCAATGACCTTTCATGGTCCGAAAAATATTGTAGTGACATTGAGTACCTGCGCTCAGCTTAGGGTTAGATACAAGGTTCTTTGTTGGTTTACATAGGCTCCACACGACGCGACTGAGGGACCGACCATACGTCGGATAAGAAGGTGATGCCTGCAGCAACAATGTCATGAACGGAGCAGCAACAGCGTTGCAGAGGTGCTGGGAAAAAGAGGGCGGAGAAGTTTTTAAATTGCATACATATAAATGGACTTGCAACGTTTGCTGATAGTCAAACTGTATTTTGAATCAGAACGGTTGTGGCATAAGCCACAACTCATGGACATTGGCTTCACATGGAACAGTGACAACCTGATGTTGTCTACATTCCAGTAACATCATGAAATATCCATGTTGACAAAAGACAAAAAGTTTGAAGTTGCAAAGCTCTTTGTAAATGAGGACAAGTGAGACGAGTGCTGTTCCACAGCTTGAGTCTGTATGAAGGTCATCACAGTGGTTTAATTGTGTGGAGTGATTCTGTTAATGTCAAGCTAAATAGTGAAATATGCTATAATTTTTTCAAAGGTACTTTGTTCATGCAAGCAATTGGCTTCAAATACCAAGCCAGTCTTGTGTGTTGGAGGTATGGGTTCCACACAATGTACCTGTATTGAAAGATCTTTTCCAAGAGCTGATGAAGTCTGAGAATGTCCCTCAACTGATGGAAATAAAAATATTCTTCAGAGAATGCAGCAGAATATAACCCCAATAAGTGACGGCCAGTGACTTATCATCATCCAACTTGGAATGATGTCATCAACAGAAATTTCAGGCTTCCACCCTCCTCATATCACTGTTACAGGGGTATTGCTGTGTTCATCTTGCCACATCAAATCAGCTCATATATTAGCAGCCTCTGCTGTCACAAGATCTTTCCAAATGGAATCAACCAGCAATTCACATACTCAAGCTATATCTATTACTCAGAATCGCTTGA